>JAPFBE010000002.1:72197969-72310469 GCA_034336665.1 Luscinia megarhynchos
TTTGATGAGTTCTTATATGACCATATGTGGTATTAGTCAGTGTGAGGTATTGCTAGCGAGCTCATTGCTTTCAAAAATCAAAGTTAAATGGTTCATCTATCATCAGAATTTGTGTCTGGGCGACTTGTCTGAACATCAGTATGATTTATGGTTTGAATTGGAGGAGTCAACCATGCATGTTTCTTAGTTTATCGTTTTATGCTGTCTTCAATTAAATGTCTATAAACACAGTGATGGCTTTATGACATTGTCCATCAATAAAGACTATCAGATTTTGCATGAGAATATGTAATTTTCAGAAAAAATAATGACCTTTTGACTTCTATGTGCCCTGTTGTACACATGATATATATGGCATGTTTAGACTTCAGTTTTTATCCCAGATCCATTTGATTTTAATCTTGCAGACTAATTAAGACAGTGGCCATATTTTATTTAACATAATTCAGATAGACTACCATTTAGGATTTTTTGATGAAACTATCAAATAGTGATATATTCTGTAATAATAGTAAGATATAACAGGTGCACATCTCTAAAAGTATTTAGAAAATATATTATTTTAATTGTACTAAAACAAATTGAAAGTAATGTCAGAACAGTTTATTGCATATTGATTCAGTATTTGATTATTTTACCATTTCAAGGTTGCTTTTTTCCCCTAAGATAAAATAATGCATACATTAAAATAAAATTAAATCATTCTGCAAAACGGATGAATGCTAAAAAAACATAGGTTCTCATTTTCTTCAGGGACATTGAATAATGATACTTTCAGTCTTCATATTTATGAATTACGGTATAGTATACACAGTGGCAGCATATGGAGGTTGAATCATTTTCTGCACAGCTGTGCCCTGATATTGCTGTCGACAACTATGTATTGTAAAAAAAAATAGTATTCCAATTCTTAAGGCTATTCTGAATATCTTTTCTATGTGGTTTTATTGAAAAGTGTATATTATGTGATTTTTTTTTCATATGCCATGTAGGCTGAATGTTCATAAAGCACCATTTAGCTGAAATGTAGTTAGCATATCCTCTAAGTAAAATTTAGATTGAAGAAGGAAATATTTTATATGTAAAATCCAGCTAACAGGAACATCCATGCTCCTATCATCCTTCATATTCCACCAGAGGAAATACATGAAACATGGGCGAATATGTGTCTGTTCAATGTTTCACCAACCCAGGTTGGTGAAAATCATAAACATAATGTATGCTCATTCTGGCCTGCCTAATATTTTTCTGAGCCTTTGTGAAGATGCCTGCTGTAAATTTTTCTGTCCCATGAGGCCATGAGCTGAATTAATTTTGTGTTTGGTGCATTCTCACAAGTTATGAGTTGGTAGACACCAGATGGTGCTAGGGAGACAAATGTAAAAAATCAACAAACAAATCTAACAGAAGCTAAAAATTGGGGTAGTGCACTTGAGTAGGTGCCTGCTGTTGGATAGGCAGATCATCCTTTTGTCATAACAATTAATATCCTAGCAAGGATATTTTCTCAGGCTGTTTCTCCTCAATGCAACTTGAATGATTCCATTTTCAATTTCCCATTATTCTTTAGCTAGGTAAGTAAAAATAAGAGGAAAAGTAATAAATGCATCACTACAGTTCATTATTTCTTTCCATCACGTTCTTGTATTTTAAGCTCTAGCTAGAGGAGGTAGGATAACCAAGTTGCTCTTGTGTAGGCTTACATGGCAGATATAGCAACAAATACATGCAGAAGCTGTTTTTAAAATTTTCTCAAAAGATTTCTATGAATGAATGTATTACATTACTTTTATGGCAGTGATGGGTAAGGAAAAGATTGATATTTCTTTTGAGGAAAAAAGATTAAAGAAGCAAAACCTCTGGATATCTAGCTTTTCATAAGACTACTTTGAAAATGTCAAATCTGCAGCATTTATACTCTGTAGTTTTGAGCATCTTATATGAGTCAGAAGCTGTTTCTCTGTAGCTTGCATCATAGTAATTATGCATTATATGCAGTCCAATTGTAGAGAAAAAAATTCAAGAAAAAAATTTCAAGAAAAAAATATTTCATATCACTTCTTGAAAGCCATAATTCCCCTGAAATAAACATAACCTGAAAAGTAATAGAGGCACATTGGAAATGCTTGGAGTATTTTTCTAATTGCTGCGCCACCTCATCCAAGTTATGAGATTTCCTTTCTTTGTTGAGGAGATGAATCTTTCCACATACTGGCATATGCAGACATTTGCACTAGAGGACTTTTTTACCTGTAGCATATGATTACATTTAGAACTGGACTTGGTACTTATTGTAGACCCTTTGCAATCTGGGTTTTCTGATGCTAGGTACAATTATAGCCTCATTTTGTAGTAAAATAATTATTTTTGGCTAAACATCTAAGGGAGCTGTGTAAGGACAAAATTGACTCGATGTTCTTGGTCTTTTCTTTGTGTGTGTGTGTGTGTTCCTTGAAAACCTGTGCATTCAGAGGAGAATATTTTTATGGAGACAAGCTTCCATAAGATGAAATTAGCTTTTTTGTACCTCTTTGCTAGTTTTCTTGCTTGCTATCCTGGATCTTGTATGACTACCAGAAAAACAGTTATCAGGAAAATTTATTATGTAGATGTTGTTTTCTAGTATAATCAAAATTACGTTTACTGTATCTATCATCAATTTCCGAACATTTGTTTCTATACACCAAGAGAGTCCAGGTATTGTGAGCTGTTTTGAGATCCTCATATCACAGAGTAGATTAAATAATACTGTACCATCTTCAGCTTGGTTGCAGCCCATGAAATTTCTTCCTTTCTTCAATGTTAGGCATCTAAATTTAATTACATTACACTTGGAATGTCTGTCAGTGTTGGGAATGTCAGTAGGTAGCCATACATTCTGGATATTGGGGAGCTGATATCTCAGCATATGGGCTTAATTTAAACAGACACTCAAGTAACTGTGTTTTACATTTACAAACAGCCAATACCTGAGAACAGTCTCCTGTACAGGGAATTTTTGTATATGTGACAGGAAGCTGTATTGTACAAGTCATCCTTGTTTTGCTCTGTTAAAAAGTCAGCACTTTGTAATGGCAACCACATGGTGCTATGGTTGTTTTTGTTATCTTATGCACAGAAAAGAACTGCACTATGTGCTGGCACATGTGAATTCCTTTTGCTAGTCTATCCAACAACTACAGGAAGACCACATCTTTAAAAAAATTTAATCATGCAGAATAATTGAATGATAGTATTATAGGAAAATTCAACTTGGAAAGGACCTCAGAAGTTCTCTAGACCAATCAGCTGCTCAAAAAAACCTCAGTTACGACATCAGTGAGTTGTGCAGGGTTTTGCTCAGCCTAATATAAACACTTCCAGCACTTGATCTCCTGATCCAGGTTCTCCATTCTAAAGCTGTCCTGTTCCAAGTAATGTCTGTTGTCTTTCTCAGTCTCACCACCCACCATTGCAAAAAGCCTGAGTCCATCTTAAAAACCTTCCAGCTATTGCACCCCAAACCTCTGCTGTTGATTAACATATTAAAGAGGGAAGATCCCAGTATAGAATTCCACGGTACTAAACTCTTACTGGCCTCCAGTTAGAGGACGACCCACTAAGCATAGCCTATAACCCAAAAATTCAGCCAGTTTTATACTTTTATCTTGCTGTGCATCTATCCTTATCACAATGAATTAACTCAGATATTGTGGGAGGCAGAATTGAAAGCTTTGCTAAAGTTGATGCAAGTTATGTCTTTGTTGTTATATGCAAGGATTGCTTAAGGGAATTGCAAAAATTATTTGCTGCACATTTAACTCATAACTATGAAAAGAGAAACTACTTTTAGACAAACATTTAGATTTTGACAATTCACAGTTTGTTATTTAAAATAGACACTGAAGACTGGTGGAGAATGTCGAAGACTTCTGAAGGAGAACAAGCATTCAGGATAAATAACCAAAGGGAAAAGGCCTCGGTGCCTGAATAATATAAATAATTGAAATAATTTTAGAATTTTTTGAATTCATGCTGGTGGGATTAATTTCTAAATTCACTTCTAAATTTGGGAGACTATATATGTATGTGTGCTTCTATGAAAAGACAAAATATTTAATGAAAATTAGACTGTTATTTTCTTTATCTTAAGTAGACATTTTGGTCAGCTGAATAGCTAGAGGTTCAGAACATTTCAGTGCAGTTTATTGCCTAGGTGTCCAATGAATACGAAGTTTAGACATCTAAAATACATAAGTAGTAATGGAAGAAGAATAAACTAAAACGTATATTGAAATGAAAAACATTTCCCTAGGATCAAACTAAATAATTTAGGGATAATATTTTAGTCATGGAGGGTGTAAAATACTTCTGTATTGTCGCTCTTGACAAGGTACTGAAATGCATTCAGCTAAGATTTGCCAAATAATGGACATTTTATTACCTCTTCCTTCTTTTTTCCTGTTATTTGCGTTCTCATTTAGTTTAACAACTTTTGAGCTTTTGATTGGATTAAAGAGTGCAATGTACAATGCACCAACACAAGGGTGGATGACGCTTGCTAAGATGCTCCAGCATTGATGAAATGCTAAACGTTAACCATTTGTTGTGTTTTAAAATGATTTGGGAATTTTATTTACCAAAAGATTTTATTGCAACCATATAATTTTCAGTGTTAATCACACAATAATTAAAGATCCATATAACTGCTGGGCTTGATTTGTAAGCTTATGATTCCAGTAAAAAATGGTGGTTCCCCAAGCCACATTAGAAAGATGAAGGATTGCATGAATCAAAGATTCATAAACCTAGTTATGGAGTGTCATCAGAAAATTAAGTACAGAATAAAAGATTATCTGTGATGGTTCAGAAGAAAAAGCAATGAAAGGAAGGGCAAACAGGACTATATCAAATTCATCATTTGTAGTTATGTGATGTGGGCTTATCTCTGTATCTGCTTACTGTAGAGTAAGCACTACAGTTCTGCCTACCAAATTTAAAGAACAAAGTCTCATAATATTGGCATACTAGTACTTCAGCTTGGATAAGTCCTAACCAAAGGGTTATTCTCAGTTATGTTTTTTGGGTTTTCTTGTTTTGATTTTTGTTTGTTGGTTTATTTTGTTTTGTTTTGCTTTGTGTTTTGTTTTGATTTTTTTGTTTGTTTGTTTTTTTATTTAAACACAATAGTACTCTTGAGTTAGTCAGAATCCTAATGCTAATTAGTTTAGTAAAATAAATACTAGATCATAACATGGAAAATATAATAAAAACATATAATATAGAATATATGTAGGGTTTTTTTCTAAGCATTTTTTAATGGCATAATTATCAACAAATGTTATTTTGCTCACAAATGGATACAGATTTGAAAATTTCTTCTGGGTATTTGTATAAAATATGCATATATTTATAAAGCTGTAGTATTTTAAATATAACAGATCTTCCTTTATTTACACTCACTTATTTTCTTAATCACAACAGTACCTGAAAAACTGCAAATATCCTAAAATAAATTTTAATACTTTTCCAAAGTTTATTTACTATTTCAGATCTGTTTCATAAAGATGAGAGACATTCTTAAAAAAAGCTTTTCTCGTGGTTGTGCTGAACATCTGGAAAGTTAACACATGGCTTCATTTGACTACTTCTGATAGCTTATATTAAATTGAAAAAAAGAAATAAAATCCATGAACATCTTGAATAACTAAACCTCTGACAGAAGTGAGTTAATTGATTAACATTTATTATAAATATTTCATATTTCTGCTTATGCTATGTTTATAGGGGTTTGATCCATAATCATACCTTGTGTTTTTATGTTATGGTTTGTCCCTTTTATATGATTTTCTTATTTTATTAAATACTACATTCCTTTACTGAGCTGTACTGTCTTTGTAAAAGAAAAGTTAAAAGTTACATATTTGCAATGAATGCTGAATCATTCTTGTGGAGAGAAATTATGGTATATTTAATAGCAATTAATTTTGCTTATTTCTAAACTTGAATGCTATACAAAGATAACATAATTTGCCTTGCAAAAGTAAGACATGAATAAAACCTGATGATGATTTTAAATTAGGAGGTGAACTAAGGAAGTGAGCCCAGCAAGTTTAAAGTACAAATTTGACAGAGGAGAACTGAAGCCATGAAAATATGTAATGCTATTAACAACAAAAGTAGGTAATGTAAAATGTATTTTGCTCAAAAGATCTTCTGTAACTGGTTTGTTGATGGTGCACATATTAATTTATCAAAACCTCATTCTTCTTTTAATATAGTCACATTTTCCTGCACAAACTCGGCCTCTAAGTTGCACTGCTTTTCTTTATTCCTTAATTCCAATCAGGGGAATTTCTTATTTATCTGAGCATGTGATAATTGTTAATCACAGGGCAGGGGGGTTATCAGTATGTATGGATCTCCTAGATTCTTCAGCTCTTTTTACCAAGGACTCTATCTTTTCTCAGTTGTATACATTCACTGACAGATCTTTTCACTGCCCTTGGGTTACACAGAACTTGTACATTTGAAGTCTTAATAGCTGCTTTGTATCTATTTTCAAAAGCCTTTAAAACACCACAGTCTACTGCTAGAAGTTGTCAGATTTGTTTCAGTGGCATTTGGGCCCTAACAGGGCAAAAAGACGGACAGTCTATAATTAACATTATACCTGAGTGTGTGCTGCACTGTTTTGTAATAATATCTATTTTATCTTTTTCCCTTTTCAAGGGAGAGAAGAGGGTGAAATATCACCTCTGTTAACCAAAGACAGGATTAGCCAATTAGTCATGCACAAATATCTGTGAGCAGATGGCATGCATCTGAGAGTGTTGATGGAGCTGGCTGATATCATTGCAAGACTGTTGTCTAACCTCTTCAAAAGGTCATGCATGAATTTTAGAGGAAGTTCCCAAAGACTAGGAAAAAGTCCCAAATGTCAGACTTATCATGAAAAATAGCAAGAGGAACATCCAGGGAACTATGAGCTGGTCTGTCTCATCTCAGTGACTGAATAGGTGACAGAATAAATCCTCTTAGAAATCATTTTCAGAGGCATGAAGGACAAAAAGGTATTTGGGAGCAGCCAACATAGATTTATGCACAAACCATGCCAGGCCAACTCTCTATGAAGAGATGAGATGAGTAGTTGTGTTGGTTTCACGTGCCTGAGGGGAGGTGTGGATTCGCCTCAGGGATGGCTCCATGAGGTAGGGAGTGGAAGGGGCTCTCCCGTCTCTGGGAGCGTCCCCTGTGAGCTGCTGGCACCAATCAGAGAGTTGATTTGGTGATGGACAGCTCGGGAAACCAATGAAAAGTTATTTCGCTTTGAAAAATCACAGTGGATGACGTTAACTGTCCTTTCTTTTGGCTTCTGGCCTCTGGGAAGTGAGGTGGCTCTGGCTGGGGCTTGGTGGGGGCCTGGCATCGGCCACATGGCCCCGGCCCTGCCGGCTCGGCTCCGCTCGCCTCTCCACATGGCACAAGAGGCCTCCAGCTGCCCATGTGGTTTCTTGACTATCTGGATACAATTTTAACTTCTTTATGCCTGGATAAGATTTCTGATCTCCTGAGCTCCCCTGAATGAGAAGCAATAAAGCATAGAGTCCACAGAAGTCAGGGGAATGATGATAAAGTTCCTGATGGGAAGAGATTGAAAAGATGCGACTGATAAGTAGCTGAAAACCTTTTTTGTGGGGCTATAAGGGGATTGTGACTTCACTGAAATTCCTTTAAAATGTGAAATATACTTGGGGAGGTTTGGGGTGCTTGAGAAGAAGATTTTTGCCTCGGGGAAATGGAGCTCTCTGTTTTGGGACTGCAGTATGAACAGAGGCATTTGATAGAGGAGGAGATGAAGAGAATTTTGCTTTTTGCACCAGCCTGCCTTTAAAAGTAGTACCCCACGTGTGCATCGTAACCCATAACACGGCTCTGGAAGGACTGTGAAAATGGGAGGAAAATTCATGGTTCTGTAAGTCCCAGGCGGATGCAGACTGTGAAGGTGAAGACACCCCCTTAAGCCTAAATCGAAAATGAGACTTTTCTCTCTTGAGTGAACTGAAATAATTATTTAAGTAGATAAGCGACTGAAGTGTTCTCTGTATGTTGTTGTTAAGGAATGTGGAATGAAGGAAAAGGGGAGGAGGGAACAATCCAGAAATCTTATTCTGAATTCTTTTTTGTGTAATTAATAAATTTCTTCTTGTACCCTTTTAAATTTTAAGCCTGCCTTGTCTCTACTCCTAAATCCTATTTCTAAAAGAAATTAAATATATTAAAATTGGCAAAACCCAAGTCACACCATGACAGTAGTGCTGCAGTGGACAGTGGGAGGGTCAGAGGGTGGTATATGCCTTGACTTTAACAAGGCCTTTTACACATTATCATAAAGTCTCATTATCATGAAACTGGTGACATACAGGCTGGATAAATGGATAATGAGGCAGATGGAAAATGGATTGGATTGCTAGGCCAATAGAGCTGTGATAAGGGGTGCCAAATTTATCTGGTGGTCAAGTAGCAAGTGCCATCCTTCAGGGGTTGGTACTGGGACTGTTCAACATCTGTCTGCGTTAATAAACATGGTCTGGATGGTGGGACACAATACATTCTCAGCAAATTTGCTCATGGTGACAAATTGGGAGAATTGGTTGATACATTGGAGGATGGCTGTACAGAAGGGCCTGGTCAGGCTGGAGAAATGCACTGACAGGAACAGTCCAACAGAAGCAAGTGCAAAGTCCTATGCCAGGGGAGGAGTAACCTCATGCAACAGTAGAGGCTGGTGGCAACCAGCTGGCTGAAGCCATGAGCTTTGAAAAGCTTGTGGACATCAACTTGAATGTGATTCAACAACAAGGTCAACTGCATTCTGGGCTCTTTTACTAAGACTGCTGTCAGTATTTTTCATGTTTCAGGAGCATCATCCTTCCACCCTTGTTTGGCACTTCTGAGAGTGCATTTGACGTGCTATGTCTGGCTTGGCTCCCTGTTTTCAGAAAGACATTAGCATACTCAAGTGAGTCAAGTAGGGGGTAAGCAAGATGGCCAAGGACCTGGAAGACATGATGGATGAGGACAGGCTGAAGAAATGAGGTTTGTTTTACTTGGACAAGAGAAATCTCAAGGGAGTCCTTGCTTCTGTCTGCAGCTACCTGAATGAATGGACCCAGACTTTTGCCAGAAGTGTGCACCTACAGGATGTGAGGCAATGACACAAGCTGGAACATGGGAAGCAACAATGGGATATTGGGAAAAAACAGTTTTACCATTGAGTTTTTCAAGTCCTGAAACTGGTTGCCCTTAGAGTTTGTGGCATGTCCATCCTCAGAGGTGTCTTCACTTGATACAGCTGTGTGCAATCTGCTGTACTTAGAACTTCTTTAAGAACAGGTATAAAAGTATTCTATTAAATTGTGAATGTGGTTCTGGTTACTAGCACTTTTTATTATAGGAATTCTATAAACAAAAATCTTTAACAAGACAGGTAATTTAGTCTGGAAACTGGAGCTGTCAATGTAATCAAGATATCATACACCAAAGGATGCACCAGGCTGCCAGCTTTGTAGAGCTATGAAAACAGAACAGACTGTAACAACAAAAGGTGTTTGCACTAGTGGATAGTGAGAAGCTATGATTCATACCAACCACATGAAAACTGAGGAGAACATTTCTTCCAAAATAGGCATGTTCAATTAGTTAAATTTCTTTACCCCTATCTAACATCCAATTCTTTGCCTTTGAAAGTAGTTTAGTTCTGCTTTTGTCTTTAGCTGGAGTCACTATGCCCCTCAGTAATTTATCCAGAGGTCCACATGCCAGCTCAAAGGCATGCACCACTCAATATGCTGAAAGCATTATCATAATTCTGTATATATTCTCATTCCATCTTACCTGTCTACACATTCTCTCAGCCACAGAAAACAGTAGGGATATTATTTATAGACAGCAAAATAATATCAATTCAGGGGCACTGAAATGAGAAATACATCTTTCCATCTCCTTGACCTGTACCACGTCATATTTTGTGTCCTGTAGAAAAGGAGATGAGGTTGGCTAGTTCTGCACATTCTGACTCCAAACGCCACATTTACCACAAACACCTCATATGGTGAATTATAGTTTAACCAGACCAATTACTGTATACTAGGCATCAGCTCTCATCTCTTCCTCCATATCCATTTGCTGCTTACCCATAAAGCTTCTGTTCTAGTAGAAGATGGGGCAACAGCAATTATTTATTTTTCTCTCTTGACAAGAAAAACCAGCTGCTCACTGTGTTCCAGTGAAATCAGGCCCTTGCCACATCACTTTCCAAGAATGAAGTTTACCTTTCTATAGATCCTGAAATACTGGCTATATATCTACAAACTCAGTTTTTCCTTCCATCAATATGATGTATCACACTTCACAGATTGTGAGTAAAAGAGACTCTGCTCAAGCAGAACCAGCCCCTTCACCAGGCTGAATGATGTAGGCAGCATAATCTAAATTTGTAGTTAGCTGTCCTTTGAGAAGGCAGTTAAAAATGTTTTTCAGAAGTTTCTCTTTTTTTTTACTATAAACTGATCATTGTTTGCTTGTATTGAACTACCCATCAATGCAGTGCCTTGAGTGTTCTCCAGCATTACCTGTCTCCAGCGCCAGAGTGTGTTGCTCTGCCTCCTGCATCTGCCAGTGTGAAAGGATGGTGATCTTTTGCTTTAGCTTTAAAGACACCTTGGGAACATACTCTTCAAACAGCTCTTCCTCCAAGAATTTCTCATACTTCTATAGAAAGAGGAGTTCCTCCTATCCATTAGTCACAGACTATGCCTCAGGCTCAGCTCTGTGTTTTGAAGGGTAGAGTATGCCATAAAGACTTTCCTGGCAATCTGTAAGACACACTGGCTGTGCAGGCAACATCACCAGATTTTTAAGATGTCAAAATCAAATTTTATTGCAAAGTGAATCTAGAAGTCTGTGCACCTCCAAGACTGCTCTAAAGAAGCAGCCAAAACATATGAGAAGCCAACAGAAATTGCCTCTTATAAAAAGTAGAGGAAAGATAAGAAAGACAATAGTTGGAACTTTCCAGTATCTTGAGACATTTGAAATTTGATTAGTCATGGTGTATTTAGGGTTTCTTCTTGAAACACAGCTTGAGAAAATGGTAATGTGTGTGGAAAGGGGTGCAGACTGTCTGAGTTTCCATACCCTTTACCCTTACAACATTCTTTTACTCATGTGATAGCTCAGATACCCAGACTAAGACCACATAGCATTATGGACATTGCAGAGACTGTCTGAACCTTGAGCATAAAACATGAGTATTTTCCCCTCCTTTGCCATTGCCTCACTGCATTACCTTAAAAAAAATCTGTTTATTTCTCATCTGGAAAATGGGCAATAATAAAACTGATGTACCTTACAAGGCAACTGTTAAGATTAATTAGCTAATGCTGTCGAGCTCATTTTTTCAGAGGTTTCCTATGGTCCAAAAGAGAGGCATATAGAAACAAAGGAAGAAATTGCCAGTTTAAACCAGACAGTTTCCTTGTTCAGAGAAACAGAAAGGATAGACATAGATTTTCTGAGATTTCAGTTTTCTTTTTTTTTTTTTTTTTTTTTTTTTGCCAGTTACATCCACATTTGGAAGACTAATGCTCTAATAATACTTGCTACTCATTTGGAAATTCAGATGAGACATTTGGGTTTCTTAAGTAGTTTTGCATTAGACTTAAGCTATCTCATAAATAAATGATGACTTAAAAAAATCTGTCTACATTTCATCTTATTATAGAAAGAAGGGCTATTACAGAAAGAAAAACCCCAGGGTGTTACTGTATTGGTCCTTCAATATGTATGTGAAATTATCATGTGCTTTAACCATACCAGTCTTTAACAAATCAACTGTACTGTTCTTTGGCCTCAGAAACACTACGTTGTATATATTTTACTAATTTTCAAGTTTGAATGTCTGTGTATATAAGAATATATAGATATATATTTGATTATATATACAGATATATGTCTATACATTGTATGTACATATGTGCATGTACAATACAGCTATAAATACATATGTATAAACATTTTGTCTTCTAAATTTATTACATATCTAAAAGAAAATGTGTTTTCTGAACAACTTTATATGAGCCTGAGATCCTATATTCTTCACCAGTGGCAGAGCATACTGTACTGACTTTGCACCTCCATCAGCCAGATTGCATCTACCTCCAATCTGACTGAGTTATCAGTGTAGGCATATTGATAGTCTTAATTTCCTACCCGTAAAACAAAGGGCTAGTTGAGCTGATAAAGACATCAAAGACTATGAGGCATGTACTGAAGTACATAATAAGACTAGGTATTTATGTTACTAAACCCAAGGGAATCACAAAGCTACGATGATTTTATCCTGTTTTCTAAAAAAATCCAACACTATTAAACATCTTGGAGAGTCTGATTCAGCAAAGCAATTAAGCACGAACTTAACTTGAAGTCAATATACTTAACCACTTGCCTATAACTAATTATGTGCTTAAATGATTTGCTGAATTTGTAATTTAATATAAATGCATATGAAGCATGGGGTTTTGGCTTTTTCTTTTCAGAATACAACTTAAAGAAGAGATTGTTTGACTTCTTCATTTCTAATTGGTTTCTTCACATTAAGATTTTGCAACTGAAATCTAACAACCTATAGCAAAATAACAATTTTTCTTCCCCTTTAAAAATTAGATGATTTCTATAAAATATTTTTCACATCCTTTCCTAAACATTGTCTTACATCTCATAGTTTACTTATATTTGTATTTTCTTAAGTGAAAAAGTTTCTTGCAGTAATTTTTTCTTTCCCAGATAACTCTTCTCTTGTTATTCCCTTGTAAACTCTCTTAATTGCTCTGAAAAAATAATTCTAATAAATGCAATATGCTCATTTCAGTATTTTCCTGTTATTCATTTAAGAGCCACTCATTATTCAGAAGAAAACTCCCCAATATGGTTCCCAAAAAAGAGTTTCTAATGAGATTAAATTAATGGTAAAGTTATGAAAATTGCAATGTTTGCATTTTTCCCAGCTGTACAAAAGTAAATATTTAGAAAAAAAGTCAATGAAAAAAAAAATCCACGAGGAATAGGATGGCTTTTCAGACTCACTGATGCCAGGAGTAGTGCAATGGGAAATCTATGGAGGTTACATTACTAAAATCTACCAATATTTGCAGAAGTTAAGTTTTTTCAGGCAGTTGTGTTCCTCAAATGTGTGTGGTTTTTAATCACACTGAAGTCATCCTAAAACATTGATCAATTTATCTCTTGCTTTACAACTTTTTCCAGCTCCTGCTTTATGATTTTTTTTCCTCACTATTTACTGCAATCAAGCGCTTTTCCTGTAATTGCTCCCATAATTTTTCCCGGAGTTGAGTCTGCAAGATGTTGCAGTAATCATTTAATCAGTAACAACACATTTTTGTATTCCTACTACATGATTAAATTAGTATAGTTTACATGTGTTACATTTAGAGAAATCACTGACTTATCAAACCAAAATAAATATTGTAGTCTAATTAAATCTCTTCTGATTTTATATCATATAAAAATTCTCAAAATAATGTCAGGATTTTCCATGTTAATTATAAATAAGTGACTATTTCTAACAATTAAATTATAGCTGAGCTTAACTCACAGGGAAAAAAAAATGAAGTTAGACAAATATCACTAACACTATTTACAGTGATAACTTAATTTGTCTGGTTCTGGAACAATTAAGTTTGTTCTCATTGTCTTACGACATGGCTCTGATTTCTTAGCAAGAGCTTACCAAGACCTAAAAATAGCCCAAGATCTTTTTCAAACATCAGCACAAGATGTTTAGAAAATTGTGTAAACAATAAATCATGGATGAAAAAAAATCTGAAAAATGAAAATGCATTAACTTCATTTGCAAATACATTTTACTATTTGTCACATTTCTTCTATGCGTATTCATTCACCATTTGGTGACTTTTTACCTCTTTCTATCATTGATTCAGTTTCTTCCAGTAGTATTAAAAAAAACACAAAACAACAGTCTTGAATGTTCCATCACAGGAAATATTTTAAATTAGGAAGCTGTCAACTATAGGCTACTTAAACTTCCCTGAAAACTTTCCCTCTAACTGAAAAAACATCAAATTTCCCATCTTTGGGATGACTTGGTTTTTTTTCCACAACTTGTGAAACAGAACCTGTTTGAACCATTTTCAGACAAAACAGAGTTTCAAACAGATAGCTCAAAAAACCTCTATGACTTCTGGTATTCTGGAGTTCTATCCTGTAAGGACTCTATGCTGACAGAGTTCTATGGAATAGTAAAATGTATTGTGCCTTCATGCCTTGGCAAATACAAGTTGAATAAGCAAGTGAAGCTATTTCATAAGTTAAAGATCAGCCATAATTTCTTGGACGTAATGAAACAGCTTTTTCAGTTGGTACAACTAGAACTGTTTTAAAAAATATTCTTTACTTCTGTCTTTTAAACATTTTTGCTATATAAACCATATAAATCTACGACGATGATTATATAGTCACATATTAGCTTATGTGTTGACTTGATCTTGGCAAGCAACCAGATGCCCAGCCACTCCCTCTCCTCAAGAGGAGAGGGTGAGAAAATAAAATGAAGAAAAATCTAATAGTGAAAGATCAAAGCAGGGAAATCAGTTATCAACATCACAGGCAAAATAGATTTGACATGAAGAAAATTAACTTAATTTGTTGTTAATTAAAGCAGATTAGGACAGCGAGTAAGAAAAGAAGAAGATGAAAATTAAAACTTCCCCTGCCCCCTTTTCCCAAGTTCAATTCCAATCCTTCACCCCAGCACCTCTTCCTCCTCATCATCTGCCCCTGTCCACATACCCAGAGCACCACAGGGTGTGGGGAAGGAAGTATTACAGCCTGTCCACAACAGTTCCTCTCTGTTTTCTTTCCTCCTGCTTTCCCCCCTCTCCCCAGACTGCAGCCCTGCAGGAACCATTCCAGTGTAAGTCCTCTCCAGCAGGTTGCAGTCCATTGTTGGAACCCAGAAACCTGTGAGTTTTGAGCTTTCTGTGCTTTCTGGCACTGACCCCCTGGAGAACACTGCTTTTGACCTGAGGCCTTGGAGAAGGCTTCTAAATTTGGGTGACAGAATTAGAGTTATGGGTGTGCAGTTAGAATAGAAGTGTGTGGTTTCACACGGTGAAGGGTTTTAAATTTGAGGGGTTTATAATACAGTAATAGGTATGGGACAAGATGGAGGATTTTAGGTTCTGTCTTTTTCTATATTCTTCTCCCTTCTTCTTCATGATTTCAGGTAGTAGTTTCTGGTTGGACAGTCAGTGCTGCACTGTGGGTCACAGGAGTTTGGTTATTGGGTCAAAAGTATAAATAATATAGGTGTTAGTTCTTTATTGGACTGTTTAGCTTTAAGAGACCTTGTAACTAGCTGGATTCATTTTACTCTCCATTTTACTCTCTTTTAGCTGGCAGCTAGAAGTGTTGCAGAACTCTCTGTACTTTAGTTAAGATTTAATAAACAATCAAGTCCAAACACAAGAAAATTCGTCTCCTTCATGTTTTTAGTCCTGACTCTGAGTGAAGACAGAAGAAAATGAAGACAAGCCACTAATTAAGTGGTGCAGTTGCCACATTTACAGTCCATCTGGAAAAAATCTGTTCTACTCTGGGTTATCCACAGACTGCAGTGTGGATATCCACTCTGGTGTGGTCCTCTCCACAAACTGCAGGGAAATGCCTTCTCCACTGTGGTCTCCTTCATGGCCTGCAGGTGAATCTCTGTTCCAGCTCCTGGAGCACATCCCTTTTGCCCTCATCCTTCTCGGACTTGGGTGATTGTGCTGGTTTTTTCACATTTTCGGGGTGTTTGTTTATTTGCTTGTCCTCGTCTTTTACCTGTCCAGTATATTTCCCTTTCTAAATATTTCTAAAATATGTTTTCTCAGAGGCACCACCAGCCTTTCTGATGGGCTGAACTGTGCCCTGGGGTGGATTTGTTGGGACTGTTTGGAACCAGCTGTATCCCACATGGGACAGCCCTGGCATCCCCTCACAGAGGCGTCCCTGCCAACACTCTGCCATGGAAACCCAATATGCCTCAAAGCTTCTAGAAATTGAGCTGCCACTCTTCAAAGATTTTGGTGTTAATTTTGATCCAACTGAAAATTCTATGCATCACGTTCACCACCTTATATGAAAATAATTACAAGACACAAAATTTGTAGGATTTATTTGGCTTGATCACAATGAAGAGTTGCTATTTAGTCTTTGTACTACTAACATTGTCTGTGATCACTATTAAGATGTAATTCTCACCTGGTTTGAATAGTTTCATATGAACTATTTAAATTGCCCTTTAAAAAACCCCTCAGCCAGATTCCTTTTTTTTAAATAGGACTATAATTGTTCATAAATCTAAATGTCAGATATTCTGAGCAATTAGTACATTGCTTAGTAAGGGTGATAAGTACCAAACTCCAAGTGACCAGAGTCACTTGGTTTGTTCAGTCCTTGGTTTATTCAGCCTCAGGAGAAGAGAAGATTGAGGAGAGACCTCATTGTGGTCTTCAACATCCTCATGAGAAGAAGCAGAGGGACCAGTATTGATCTCTTCACTCTCATGACCAGTGAAAGGATTCAAAGAAATGGCATGAAGCTGAGTCTGGGGAGGCTTAGTCTGGATTTCAGAAGAAGGTTCTTCATACAGAGGGTTGTTGGGCACTGGAACAGGCTCCCCAGTGAAGTGGTAATGGCACCAAACCTGACAGAGTTCATGAAGTGTTTGGACAGTGCTGTCAGATGTGACTCTTGAGGTGTCTTGTGCAGGGGCAGTAGTTGGACTTGATAATCCCTTCCAACTCAGCATATTCTGTGATTCTGTGAATCTTAAACAATTTCACCAGAATATTTACCTTTAAGCCACCAGTTTTAAAAACTTGCTTGTTTGGAAATACAAACGGATTTGGTTGAGCTGTACCAGTAATCCTACTCAATAACTTTTCCATTGGTCTTCAGTATTTTGAAATAGATTTGCTAGGATTTTTCCTATTTCTAGCTCAGTGAGTTGCATGTTGCTTCTAGTCATATATCAATGCATGAGTGTTTAACCCATGTGCACTGAACTGGTAGGCACAATAATCTGCATGTATAAAGTCCTAAGAGTTCCTTCTTCCTTCTTCTTGAGGAGGCAGACTCATAAAAAGCATTAATGAAGAAGATAGGTAACATCACTAATATTCATGGTTTTTTGTTAAACATTACCTTATGGTATATATATATATATGTAAAATGTCAATTTTTGACAAGCACAATAGTGAGTAGAAGAGCGAATAAACAATATATATTTAAATTCCTACTTGATAATAAATAAAGATGATATAAATTCACTTTCTGAGACTAATTCCCAACTATAATAATGCTCCTAATACTAGACCTGCAGCTGTAATGGCTGAGACATTGTTTTATCTGATGCACCAACACAATGTGTGTTTATTTCTGTTTGCCTATTGAAAAGCTTGGCAGACCTGTCAAGCACACAAACCTGTGACCTGACAATATTAAATTTATTTCCATAATCTTAGTTCATCCTGAGTGTAATTTTATATGGCAAGAACTTTTTTATAATATTATATGACATGGTATGATGTATCATGCCAGCAAACATTCTGTGCCTCTGTATTTCTGTGCCTCTGTATAGTAAATACTTGTACCCATGGTAAATCAAGTTCATTGTCTGTGTTAACAATTGCAGAATTGCCAGTATGTCCATTAAATCATAATAGGTGTCATATACCAGGTTCCATTTAAAAACTCCAGCAAAAAGTTGTGTTTAAGTGAGTAAGAAAAATATCTTGCATAGGTCAAAATCCTCCATGAATTTTCAATCTTCTTTTGCTGGTGAGAGTGAAATGCTGAGCATAATCTTGATTTATGTTTACAACAGATTTGAAATTCAGAACAAATGTAGTGAAAAAGTTCTCAAATCTGTAGGGAACTGTAGATGCTTTGTTAAGAGAAGAGGAGAGGTAATATTGTTGTCTATTGAAATCTGTAGTGGGAGGAAAGAATGATTTGAAAAGGAAGTAAAGTTAAGGTCATTTTAGCTAAGGGTGTAAAAAATCTAATAGATATTGACTACACACGAATAAGTTTATACTGACTAGCACAAGTGTGTTCCAGGCATAGCAAAGAAATATCTTTATCAATTCTTCTGCCTGCAGCCTTTCCAAAGGCTTTATCTTTCTCTCATTAATCTCTTCAAAGCTGCCCTTCAGATTTTTGTCTACATAGCTTTTATAATTCCTGAACGTTATTTCATTTTTTCCTGTTTCCCCATGGTTTGCCTCATCTCTGTGTTGTATTTTTTTTTATGGAATGGCTATGCTCTGCTTAGCATTGCCTAAGATTAGGGTGAAAATTTTATACACAAGCAGTGACATTCTGTAGAAAGTTATATTATTATAGTCGAGTGTAAAACTTTCTTATGTATGCATGAAAATGTATATAAACTCTATGGCTGCCTCTGGGCTTACCTATGAATATATGTGAATTCCTTTATCTTCTATCAAATTTTAATGTAGCCCAATTTCTTCCTTTTACTTTATTTCATCTCCATAAGGTAATAATAATCCCCATCATCACTTAACATCAGGACTTCTCTTTAACTGTTCATATTTTTGGCAAACACAGTGTATCTCTAAGATTTAAATATGATGTATGCAAAGCTAATTTCCTAAATCAAATTAAAAGATAAAGCTATATTTGTTTCTTGTCAAATAATTCAAATTTTATTATGTCTATGAAATTATATGTTTGTTTACATCAAGATTATTCTGATAAAAAAGGATGTGAAAAAGGAATTTTTTTTTGTTCCTGCTGTTTTTCTCAAAATACCAAAACTATTGATTTTGTTTGCTTCTGAATTTTGATTACAGTAGGAGCCTGTACTGGGTTCCAGGTGACACTGGTCATCTTATGTGTGCTTCCAGCTTACAGTAGAGTTGTTATTTAAAAGAGGTGTGAACAAATAAAAAATGTTGGAAAGGTTAAGAAGCTAAAAGTCTCATTTTAAACAGTGTTTTTATATTTTTATCCCAGTTTAAACTAGTGAGATTAATTACAATCTTAATACAGTCAGGATTTCATATTTTATATTTTGCTAAAATTTTTAATTGAAATAAGATTACTTTTGAACTTCCTAATGATGAACTACTATAAGATAAGTAAATCCTTATACAGATATAATTAGATTATAAATTTTGGGCTTGGTATCTGTGCATTTGTACAGCAAATGCAATACAGTTGTATAATAGAATCACAATCATGAATGAGGTACTATTGTAGCATATACTTATATTAGAAGGCTGATCTAAGTTTTCCTTTACCTATACGAAAATATATTATGACTTCCCAATATATGTCTACTACTTAAATACTAAAACTGCTCTGTACAACCTGACAATTTTCACAAGATTTTTGCATTGATGGGTGAACCCTTATTATTGCTCAAGATTTCTTCTCAGTGCGACTTGGTCTAAAGGTAACATCTCCCACTTTCATGACATATAAATGAGGGCCAAAAAATGAAAGAACTGACTTCATTCTAGAGTATGCAATCATTTACAGAAAAACCAAAAATCCTTAACCTATTTAATTTTGGAAGTAATTGTCAATATAAATAGCAGCACATGTAAACATATATGATTATGGATATGTATATACTAAAAATTCAAAAATATTTTTGTAAGCATTTATATATATAAAATTTTAATTGGCTTTTTGGAAGGAGCCTTTGATTTATAGAACATAAAATCACAAAATGGCTTGGGTTGGAAAGGACCTTAAGGATCATCTAGTTCCAGTTCTCCTGCCATGGTCAGGGACACCTTCCAGTAGACCAGGTTGATCAGAGACCCTTCCAGCCTGGCCTTGAGCACTTCCAGGGACAGGGCATCCACAACTTCTCTGGGCAACCTGTTCAAGTGCCTTTCCACCCTCAAAGGAAAGCATTTCTTCCTCATTTGTAACCTAAAGCTACGCTCTTTCAGGTTATGGCCATTCCTGCCTATCATATCACTCACGACATGTCTGGTAAAAAGTCTCTCTCCAGCTGTATTGAAGGCTCCTTCTGTACTGGAAGGCTGCTGAAAGGTTTTCCTGGAGCCTTCTCTTCTCCAGGCTGAGCAGCCGCAGTTCTCTCAGTTTGTCTCCTTAGGAGAGGCTCCAGCTCTCTGATCAACTTTGTGGCTCTTCTGTATACTTGTTCAAAAAGGTACAAGCCCATCTTATTTTGGGGGCCCAGAACTGGACACAATATCCCAGGTGTGGTCTCATGAGGGCAGAGAGAGGGAATCCCCTCCCTCCACCTGCTGGCTGTGCTTCTTTCAGTGCAGCCCAGGATATGGTTGCCTTCCTGGGCTGCAACACACATCACTGTAACACACTCTGTTTTAAACCACCTACAAAAAGATTTCTATTAGTCTTCTTCTTCCCTCTGCTTCCCTCATATTATTTCAGTCAAAAAGTTCTCAAGGATAATTGAGCAATATATTTAGTAATCCTGTAGTTCAGCTTTGAAAATACAAACCAAGTTATTCTGCTGAAGGTCCTCTCTTATAGACGTGTGTCAGAAGATGAGCATGTGGCTTACTTTGTATGAATGCAAAGGGGTTAAATCATGCTTTGAAATTCAATTGCTATTTACTAAAATGTTATTTTTTGATCTAAATTATTTAATATTTATGTTTTGAGCTATTTGATACATTACGTCAACACTTTTGACTTTTCTAGTAGAGTTGTTCCTCATGTGCAATTGTCCTACATTTCAGAACAAAACTGACTATCAAATCAGAAGGTGAAAGCAAATTCTCCAGTATCTCATATGTGCTTGAGATCACTTCCAATCTTCTATCTGCCTGGATGTAATTTTGGCTGTTACAAAAATGTAGCTTTTTTCAAGTGCACCCACACTACTAAATCAGCCGTGCTAATCATACTTCTGTGTTTACAGCTCCACTATTTTAAAGCCATTTCTGACCTATGAACAATTACTTTTTAGCTACTTATACAGTACTGATTAGTACTGAGACAAGAAGAGATAACCACAGAATCTGTTGAAAAATAATGGTGAAGTCTGTTGCTTCCTTATTAAAAAAAAATCAAACTCCCTTTTATGTTAATAATTATTTATATAGCTATTTAAATAGTTAATCAATAGATTTATTATTATGTAATCATAAAAAGCTTACTTTTAACAATTTATGAAATGTATGATGAGCTATTTTTCAACTTTTCTTCATGGGTTGTCATTAGCAAAGCTTTTTGTTTTGTTTTTGCTGGTTTATGTATGTTTTTGCTTTGGATCTGTATGAGGCTAACTAACACAGACTTAGCCTACTTATGACAATCCCTTTTATAATATTGGAAAACTCTTTTCCTTTTTTTTTCCTAATCTTCTGGAAGCTTCCTCAGAATTTTGAGATTGATTTGTGATAAAAATGGTTATTGATAATTGAGATTAATTATTCAGAAGAATCCTCAAAAAAAAAAAATCTCAAAAATTTCCTTAAACAGAACCTTTCCAGTCCTGATAATTACTAAAATTTAAATTCAACAACTGTCATCTAACATAGTTGTAACAGATGGAACAGAAAGAATTTTCTTGGCACACTAAATTAAATTTCATAATTTTTACTTCCAATAGTAATAATGTAGAAAGTGTAAGTCTTTTATATCTTATCCATACAGTTCTCTCACTCTTGGTTTTTTTTATTAAATTAAAATATATCCTACGTGCCACTGTAAACATTTTTTTTCATTCTGATATACTAAAATATTTTTTAGTATTGTCAGAAAGAGGGAGGTAAGCATTGAAATTCTTTTTTCCATTTGATTTATTTGGGTTGTGTGTGTAAAAGTGTTGCCAGCAGGGAGGGCACAGGGATTGTCCAGTGTTGGATTGGCTAGTTCCAGATCCACCACTGCACATCACTAAGCCCATCAGCCAAGCTGGCAGAGCTTCTGCTAAAAGATATTTAAGAAAGGGCAGAACCATTGCTGTGTTGGAGAGGTGAGGTGGAGGGACTGGGGAGGTGAGAAATTGTAGAGGGGATGCCAAAGTCAGGGAGGTGGAAGAGTGAGAAGAGGAAGAGAAGTGAGGAGGAGGAGGGAGGGAGGGAGGGAGAGAGGGAAGGATTCCAGGAAGGAAGGATTCTAGGAAGGAAGGAAGGGAGAAAGGGAGAAAGAGAGAAAGAAGGAGAAAGAAGGAGAAAAGGAGAAAGAAAAAGAAAGAAAGGAAGAAAGGAAGGAAGAAAGGAAGAAAAGAAAGAAAGGAAGGAAGGAAGGAAGGAAGGAAGGAAGGAAGGAAGGAAGGAAGGAAGGAAGGAAGGAAGGAAGGAAGGAAGGAAGGAAGGAAGGAAGGAAGGAAGGAAGGAAGGAAGGAAGGAAGGAAGGAAGGAAGGAAGGAAGGAAGGAAGGAAGGAAGGGAAGGAAGGAAGGAAAAAGAGAAAGAAAGAAAGAAAGAAAGAAAGAAAGAAAGAAAGAAAGAAAGAAAGAAAGAAAGAAAGAAAGAAAGAAAGAAAGAAAGAAAGAAAGAAAGAAAGAAAGAAAGAAAGAAAGAAAGAAAGAAAGAAAGAAAGAAAGAAAGAAAGAAAGAAAAAGAAAGAAAGAAAGAAAGAAAGAAAGAAAGAGAAAGAAAGAAAGAAAGAAAGAAAGAGAAAGAAAGAAAGAAAGAGAAAAAAGAAAAAGGAGAAATGGAAAGGAAAAGGAAAAGGAAAAGGAAAAAGAAAAAAAGGAAAAGAAGGAAAGGGAAAGGAAGGAATTGGAGGTGCTTCAGGTGCTAGAGAAGTTATCCACTGCAACTTGTACATGACCCAAAGCAGAAGCAGATGGATATTTCCTGAAGGAACTTTGGCCCCAGGGCAGCCCACACTGCAGCAGATTTTGTCCTGCAGGACGACAGACTGTGGAGAGGACTCACACCAGAGTGAGGCAAAAGTGTGAGGAGGAATGATCAGTAGAGAGAAGCCATTATGTAGCACTCTAACTTCCATTTCTATTATATTGCTTGCTGGGGACATCCTGGAGTTAGCAATGAAGGAACAAATTGAGCCTGGAGGCAGAAAGGTCCTGTTTTCATGTCTGTTCCGTTTCTCATTATGGAAATATATTGTAATTATCTATTAATAATTTTCCCTAAATCAAGTCTATTTTGTCTGAGACAGCAGTTGGCAAGTTATCTCTGTCTTTTTCTTCAAAACATTTATCTTTTCTTTCTTTTTCTATTTTCTCTCGTTTTGAGAGGGAAAGTGAGCAAGCAGCTGGGTGGGAGTTCAGCTATTTCTAGAGATAAGCCCACCACAATTATGTCATCTCAGGAAAATATATCTATTATGGTGGCTTACACAGAATACATTAATCTATATACTGTGTATTAAAAAAATACTGTATTTTAAGTAAATTTGGGTAAAAACTCATATATATTTAAAATTTGAATTATGTGGAGTTTGTATTCTACTCTAAAACCTGTGCATGCTGGTTGCATAGATTTCAGGGTCTTGAGTGAAGTAATGCAAGTACATGCTTTTTGTTTTCCAATATCAGTAAAAAAATTTAAATGTTTATGTTTAAAGATTGAATTGTTAAAACACTATTTTCAGAGAAAAGAAGACAAATTTAAAATGCTTAAAGGTTGAGTTGTGAGTACATTCTGAATAGTGTGAGATGCTAAAAATATGAAGACTTCTGCAAATAAAGTGGTTACTTTGAGAAAAAAAGTGCTATTTTTAATTGCTGATATCACAGCCTTTGATTTTTGCTGTGTCACTAAGTACTGAATATGTTTTCATGTTGTTCTTCGTGAAGTTAGCACACAATGTGCCAGGCAAGAGTGAGTATTTCAGATAAAACTGGCTGAAATTTGTCTACAGTTTGTAAAAAAAACATCTTCAATATTCAGAAGTTTTCAATCAAGGCAAAAAAGAGAAGTGGTGGGTATTTTTCAAATATTGGTGTACATTGTCCTTACTTTAGGAAATTACCTTGAAAGTCATATCCTAAGTTGTTGCATGACTTCTTGATATTGCAGACATGTCTTAAAATACAGCTTAGGAACTAAACAAACTCCATCTTTAAAGTACATGGATAATTTGCCCGCTTCTCCCATCTTTAATTAGAAATTTGTTTAGGATTTCTATTAACATTAAAGTAAAGGCTTCTGTGATTCAATAACATTTTTAAGACAATAGGTCCTGAGATACTGGAATCTTCAGATACATTACATTCACTCTACTGCTTTATGTTAACTTAAAACACAGTATGGAGTCTGTATTACTCTACCACAGTAATAGCAATAATAGAAAGTTAGTCACGAAGTTGAGTAAAAATTAGCCCCTTCTAGCTAGTCTTGAAGAATACTTTCCCTACATTTTTCATTTTAAATGTGAGCTGCAAAGTTGTAAAATTCTCAATAGCTGAATGACTGTATGCCAATAGCAGAATTTAAAGACATGAGAAATCACAATCAGGTAATAAATAAACAAATAGGAATATGATGTTTATCTTCCAAATAAAACATGAATTACTATGTGTATGATATAAACTTCAAACATTTGTTTTATTGTTTCTTAATGATGATAAAGTGTAGAATGTCGAATGTGAACTATATAAAAAAGTAAACAAAAATAATGCAATTCTTATGCATTAAATGCAAACAAAATATAAATAAATAGGAATTTTAAAATAGGACTATATAAATTAAGATGTACATAAGACTTAGAAATAAAAGTGTGAATTTCATAGTTTTAAAAAATTATTTAGGTTTAAGGTGGGATGGAAATATCCAGAATGGACATTGAAAATGATAGAAAACTTTGAATTGAAGCTGCTAATTAACCTGGGAACTGAACCTAATAATTTGGGTGCAACTCCACTTTTGCACTGGATTAATAAAAGTTTTAATAAGAAAAGGACAAAGACATAGCAGAACCAGACAGTGTTGTGTAGTTTAATAATATACAGCAAATGAATTACTTGTAAAATTGCTCCATAAGACTCCATGACTTGATAAAAATGTGGAACCTTGGAAAAAAGGTGAGTCATGAAATAGAGCATAGACACAGAATGTATCATGACTGTAAAGGCTTCTGTTTAAAAGACGAGGAAGGAAGGGATCTGCACAAGGCAAATGAAAGTCCTGTGCAAAGGTGGGGCAGAAAATAATGAGGAACCAATGACATTTGCAGGCTTGAGCTGCAAGGGCCAAGTCTCTTCCTGCAGTCTGAAGGAATGAGCAGGAAATGATTTCTCAAGCGTGTGAGTGTGCATGCAGATATAAATATATGTTCTCTATGATATAAGGAAAAATTCAGAATTTGAATTTTGCAATTTGGTCTTACAATCTGCTAATCATAATGTAGATAACATACAAGATTATCAATGTCTAAGCAGAACTAAAAGTTAACACCCGTGATTTTTTATTGAATAGGATTATTTGCAATGCTTATGGTTCTTTATAACTTTTTAATAGCTACTTTGTTATTTCACTCTACTCACACAAAACTATAGACTTGAAGATACCTCGGAAGGAAATTTTGTCAAAAGAATTGGTAAAAGCATAAGGAAAATATTAGACATAGTTTTCAGTAATTTAAATTTCTAATATTTGATTTTTAAATGATGAAACATCCAATAACTCAAATGACCCTGCACAAACATATACATGGAATAAATTACTTCAAATGAAAGCACAAAAATTATTTGTTCAGCTGCTCTAGTGGCTGGAAGGTTAGGAACAAAAGCTATTATTGTTCAGTGTATTTTTTCACAGGAAATAGACAGTGGCAAACATACAGTAGTTCAACACATGAGATCAGAGACACAGTTTTTATAGTAAACCAAAACCAGATGTTGGAGGGACTCAAGACCTTTACAGAAATTATTACTTATATTTGCCTTAGAAAACAAAGAAAGTTTAGAGAGAGTCATGTACCTGATTAAGAAAAAGACAGGTTACAAAAGCTATTCATTCAAGGAAAAATATTTGCCATACAGACTGTTTTATATATAGCAGTTAGTTATTTATATAGGATTTGAATTTTACTTTCATTTGGTTTTTCAATGAGTAAGCTAACTTCTTCATGCTACTAAACAATTTTAGAAATGAGAAAAAAAGTTAAATGCTTTTAAACTGAAGGCCAGAATTTTGCGGTAAGCCCTTGGAGTTTAAGTTCCGTCATTAATGGATACAGGAGTAGGCATTAAGGAATATTTATCAGAGAAAAGTAATGAATGTGTGGTACTATATAGTTACTATGTATCTTTTCATGTAGAATAAAGTCTTTCTCTAGTTAAATATTAATGATTTGATATCACTGGATGGCAACTGGTTTAATAGGAATTTGATGGAATAATAAAATAAGGTCTCAGTGCTGCATTCTTGGAGTTTTCTTGCAAATAGGCACTTAAATAGAAAAAAAAAAGGCAAGAGCATAGTGTGTTAGGCACCAAGGTTTATCTGCCATAGGACACAGATCTATGGGAAATGAAATAATACTTCTGGCACCTCTCAAACTCTTTGCTTTCTTGGCTTTTTGAGACATTGGGCTAACCTTTCCTAGCCAATGATTTATTTCCCAGCAAGGATTTTACTTTTTATTTCTGTACTCTTTTTTACAAGGTTGGGTTTAAATGGCTTTAAAAAATTAGGTATTCATCTTAATTTTAGTCCTTTCTTAGTCCATTACCTCTGGAGCTTTAGAATCTTGAAATTTTGGAGTTGAGTAATCCTGTTATTTTGGAGACATGTTTGTAGGTAACATGTAATGAGTAATAGGAAGCATTGCAAGAGCCTCTAATATCAGAGAAATGGTTGGAGGATGTAGTAACAGTCAAAGAGAAGTTTGTGCTATTGTATTTTAACTTATAATTGGAAATGTATTGTCTTTCTCTAAGCTTCATGGGCATTAAATATATAAATTGAATGCATTACAAGTAAAATTACAATAATTTTAATATAATACTAATAATTAAATTATATGAATTATAATTCATATAAATATACAAAGAATATTTATAAGCCATCAGAAAAAAACCAAACCTGAGCCTCAATTTTCTTGAGGCTGCTTGGTAGAACCTCATTCTGTTAAACACTGTTAAGGTTCAAGTAGAACTTTCTTGGGCAGAATTAGTGGAATTTGCTTTACCCAATACCCACATGCAGGTGCAATCTGGTGCAAACTCTAATAGAGAAAAGGAATGTCTTTACATCTTCCCAACGATGTTTCAAGTTTAAATTGAAAATAGATATGTAAGCCCATTAAAATTTAGATCTTAACAAAACCAGGAAAACACGGACTAAACTCTACAAAATGCATCAAATAGAATGCCCTTAGTCTTCTATGGTTATACTTAGAAAATAAGTACTGTTGGTAACATTTTATCCCATCTGTTTGATTAAATATTATAATTGTATAAATATGGAAACACTATGGGCTTTTTAATATTAAATGCTTAAACATTTGATAGTAATAAATTCACATTATATTCTAATTTTTATTCTAGCTTTTAAAAATTATTATTAAATTTCCATAGGAAAAATAATCTACCATGAATTTTTATTCAATTAAAGTTCATTTATGGCATTCTGTAGTTTGATCTACACTCTGTCCATAATGAGGCAGTATGCTGTAATTTACCTTGTCTTATTAGATAATTTCAATTTGTTTTTCTGAACTGGTTTTTTGAAAATTGTCTTGCAGTGATGGCCTACCTAAACACAGAGGTTGAAACTGAAGACACAGATTTACATTGATCTGGGAAGATACTATTTGCATACAAAGGGGTGTACGAACACCTATTGCAAAACCTTTTTGGATTGACGCATTTTCCTTCTTACACTGTTACACTGTATATGAACGAAATATAAAATGTTAGAATTCATGAGATGAACTAATAATTTATATATTCCATTGAGATTTAAAGGAAAAATTACACAGTTGTCTTTAAATGCTTTTGCATTTATGAAGGATTAAGAAAAGGCTGATACTGCAGGAAGTGTTCTCAGCCAGATGAGCTGAGTACATATCCAAATCTTTTTATCTTGGTGTAGATACAAATGAGCAATTGTAAGAGAAGAGAAATCTTTTCTGTCTGACTTCTACATGGAAGGTGTAAACATCACAAGTTAAGCTACAAGTGATAAACAATGTCTCTAATTGGCATCCTTGCTGATCATTTCAAAGAGATAAATGATCAAAGAAACTGGGCTACCCTCCTGTACCTAAAGATGACTCTTCCAGCTCAGGATTAATGTAGTTTCATGGTGATTGTTTTCCCACACAGCTATACAGAATTGGAAAATGCTGCTTACTGTTACTTTTCATCTTATAATATATTAGGGAAATAAATGTGTAATGGCCAACATTAAAGTGAAGAAACTAAAAATTCTACCATCATTGTTAGTGGAGTGGAGCAACAATTAATTTTATGGCTAGTACGTTAAGTATTAAAAGTCTGCAAATGAGGTAATAAGGATGTGTTACATCAAGAATCCTTAAAAGACATCCATAAAGCTCCAGGGGATTTTCAAGACACTTTGAAAACAAAATTTAACAACAGCGAAATTTGCAAAGTACTGCAATGTAAAAAAGAAGCAATATTAACTAGTAAAATAAGGTATATTATCTGCATTAGAAGATAAAAAGGCAACGGGTGTAGTTCACAAGCTCATATGTACTTTTGTCTATTTAAGGATAAACCAAGATTAAGGGTAGTATTGTGAAGAAACTCTTCTCTTGAAAATAGATTGGTTTGGTATGTATTACTTATTTTGCCTTTACTAGCCAAAAGGATTGTGAGTAAGCACGAGGCAAACCTTCTGGACATTTCAATGTTATTCTTCCATTGTATCAGTGATAAAAAGTTATTACACTTACATATTTTTTAATGAGCAATCATATAGTATTTTATATAACAATTTTTTAATTTCTGTAAGACTGGAAAAAGCATTGCCCTTGCGCGTAGAAAAATGAAAGTGCATAGCAAAGTGACCTTGAATTTCCCTAGGTTAACAGTTTGCAAATTCAGGTAAGTGGTAGATGCAGCGAAGGGTTAACGGGGTTGTACAGGAATGAGGACAGAATCTGATGAACAGTGGATGCAGAAACAGGGGATTTCTGCCTCCATTTCTTTCTTCTGCTTGACAAAACCACTTAGGGAGTCACCAGAGCTCTCCTCCCTACCCCTGTACTCTTTTCTTTGTTTCACAGGGATGATTCACATTCTCACCCTTCTCCCATGCTGCCCCATCCTTTTGATAATAAAAGTCAGCCTTAACCACACTTCTGGGAAACCCAAGCCAGCTCTTTTCATGAGTACTAGAAGGACAAATAAAAACAAAAGAAAATTACTTCTGTAATAGTTAATAGGGCTAGTTCAGTTACTGTTGAAGGTATTCAAAATAAATACTTTTAATTTTTTTTTTAAATATGGGAAACAGCAGATAAAGTTAAAAACTGCTAATTGTGTATCATGTTACTGTGATGTTTATATTTATAATGTTTATATTTCTGGTGTATTGAGGTGTAGTAGTGCATAAACATCAATTTAATTTTATATTTCCTAGTATTGTAGCATAAAATAGAAAAGCCATTATCTCACAATAATGTATTGTTCTGTTCTATGGAATTGAAGTATTCAGTGATATTGAGTTCTGCTGCAAAGGTATATCTTCTCACCTCTAGATATCCATGATCTATCAAAAAAAAATTAAAAAATGCAAAACACTTGAGTTTATCATAAAAGCCAAAATAAATTATTATGAAATTATATATACAAATCCTCTGCATATACACTCATCCACACATGTTATCCAGATAAATATTTTTCCAATAGACACTGCACCAAACTCTCTAAGGCCTCTCTTGACTTTAACAAGTTTTAGATCTGTTCTGATGATGTTATATGTCCTTAAAATATTGCAGTAGTGGCAGTCTCCACCAACAATTTTCTTACATAACAGAAGCATATTTTGCTGCATATGTTGAATAAATTTATCTTCAATCATTTATATTTGTATTTTTAAAAAATATTAAATCCTACTAGCGTTGAGATGCTACACTTCTAGCTTTTTTAATAAATACCTATGCTGGGAAAGAACTGCACTTCAATAACCTATGTAAACATATTGCATATTATTAGACCTTAAAATTACATGTTTGACAGATAGCACACAGGTTCTCAAGGGTATTATTGCAATCTGTGAAACTTATTAACTGAGATTTCATAGCCAATGACAAAAGATAATAAAAAAATCATCTGTTCTTTAAGTCAAAGCATTTGTCTACAGATAATAAAAAGTCATAATTTCCATACATGACTGAGAAAAAAAATAAAATTTGTCACTTTTACCTGGTTCTATTAATCTGATCAAAAACACATAGTAAATGAATTTTTTATATTTAAAATGTTTATAAATTTGGGATTCCATATAGCAATATTTCTGGACTTGACTAAAAACCAGTTAAAATCCTGGCAGTGCAAAGTTATGTCTGTAAAAAAAAATAAGATAAAGAAGAAAACTTGCAGACATTTTCAGGCAGAAACACAGGGGTTGGGGAAAATGTACAACAAAAAAAAACCAGATGCTCTTGTTTAGACTCCTGGATGCTGTGGATCCAAGTAATTTTTCTAGACTATATATATATATAAACACATGCTGCTTTTCCTGCTAACGTGAACATATTGTATACTCTTGCAGAAACTGCTGCTGTTTAGATTTTTCTTCCCCCTCTTCTGTCCCCCTCCCCAGTCATTATAGTGATTTCTACTTCTTCATTAATGTGGGGGTTCTAGATGATTTTTCTTTCACTGACTGAAATTCTCCAGCAGCTTCATTTACCTGTTCATTTTTAGTGACCCAGCAGCTGGGCTATAATGGAAAAGTTAAGCAAAGAGGCTATCCTGAACAGTTCATAGAACTGTGTCTCCCTGAAATAAATCAATATTTCCTTGCAGAGATTTTTCTATATTTTAAAAATTTTGAGAATTATAACAAAGATTTGAGTACGTTTTCCTGGAATTAAGTAACCATTCAGAATTACTCTCTCACAAATCAGAAGATGATCTTTACAATTCTATCCTCCACGAGAGTTTATTGGCTCATAGCCAAGGATGAGAGATTGAAGAGCTTGTTTGAGTTTCTTGAATGAAAAGATGGAATGAAATCTTTCTTGCAATGTAGAAGATTGCTCTAAAAATTGAATAGTAATTTGTTTGAAATACAACAAAATAAAAAAATAATGAAAAAACCCATGAATGCTAAAAAGGCTTTACATGATATCATGTGGTGTTGTGGTCCATATACAAGAAAGTTAAATCTGCATTATAATGAGTTTGGGAGGTTTTCTTAAAACAGGTGTCTGAACATGACATGTCTTTTTATGACAGTGTCAAGAAAATATTTTGGCATGAAATAAGGGAAGGATTTATTATTTGAAAAATTGGTAAACAACAATTGATTAGCATGAGTTTGGTTTCCCAGCTGGTGGATTCAAAGTACTTCTGCAGCCAGGCAACAGTGTGGTAGTTTTCATTATGTTCCAAGAATAAGTAACATACCAAATAAAATGAAAGCTCTGACTTTTTACTGAAGTCAGCCTGAGTTCTCCAAAACAGTATTAATTTTTTGTCTTTTAGACAATGTACTGTATTTATGTTAATACCTCTATGAATGAGAAAATAATTAGCAAGGGAACAATAATCACTCTAAGGGTTTCTTTTGTTGTTTTTTTTTCTCTATCATTTTCTATTTTATCCCAATGTATTCCCATCATCTTCAGGAAATACACTTTTTTTTTTGCTTTTGCATCTTTCTTCTCATGTCACTCTTTTGCTGCCCAGCACTCTCAAGCTTTCTGCAGGGAAGTAGGGAGAGTGACACTTTATAGTGAAGCTTGATAAATGAATTCTTTGCCTTCTTGTTTCTTGGTAAGTGGACCATTAAGCTATATGTCCTTGACTTTCCCTGTTGGTAGGATGAAAAAATATAACAACAAAAGGATTTAACATCGAGTACATTTTATTTTACTTCTTTCACATGGGTAATAGTATATTTTATATATTGTTTCCCTAATACACTACATGATTGAAAATGTGGTAGAATGATTAAAATCTGATATACTTCATGTTTCCACAAGTCTTTTTGAAGTTTGTTGTTTAAACATCTTAACTTAAGCTTTCATTCCAACTTGCATTATGTGAAGATTAGAATACGAAGAAAAGAAGAGAAACTCCTCTGAACCAGTTTTTATAATGTGCATCCTTAACTGACAATAAGTAATTGGAAAAGAATTTTTGTATTTGTAAGACTTGACCTTGACATTGTTTGTGTAGGCCTCCAAAGCAATTATTGTAGAAACTGAGATGGAAAACAATGGCAAAAAGCAGACAGAAATGCTTGAATTAGTGCAAATCACAAACATAGCTGAATGGTATTAGATGACAGTTTGCTTTTAATGAGGGAAGACATGAAGTAATTAAACCTTGACATACAATTATGAAAAATATCAGGTAACAAGCCTGCTATGCAATATAAAATAAGAAAAGACATTTTCTGAAATCTTGCCTGATGCTCTGTCATCTGAGACTGTTCTTTATGAGTGCAGGGTGAAGGTCAAGGAGGTATCTCAACTCCATCAATCCTTTGGACAGTTACAAATGACCTTTCACTTTTCATAAGACATTCAATATTCTGAATGGGGGGGATACATTTTTCTGTGTTTAGAAAATAGCAAAATTGAAACCTTTTATAGTGCACAAGGTGCATTTGTGTTTGCATCTCCTGAACAGCTCATTCATTTTTAAATGTGCATTGACACCATTATCTCATTTACATGAAGTAAACAATTTTAAAATGCTGTATCTGTTTCAAAATGTATTTTAACTTTTCATATTTTTCTTGTATTAATTTTTATAATTTTTTAATATGTAATCTATTTTTTCTTTTAAAAATGTTTTAAAATGCTACAGTTCTTGCAGACGTATGGCTCTGAATGGCTGCTGTTCTGATTTGATACTGATGCAAATCCAAATGTTGCTCCATACTTTTGTTTCATATCTATTTTGCAAGGATAAAATTTCATTTTTATCTTGATGTCTCAAGGTGTGTATGAAAATTGTGTTCTTAACACAATAACATGTACCACGATATGCATATTTCTTTGTGATTTACAGGATTCAGCTTTAATCCACAGGAGTTTCTGTGTGTAAACAGAACTTTTCTTTGGTCATGTAAACTCTGATTCCAGTTCTTACTTGTGTGAAGTAAGAATTTCACTGTTATTTTTCTTATACTGCGTAAAAATAATTGTGTCAAGCTACTATTTCACCTATATTTTGGAAAGTTCTAAATATTTTTTGCATTTTCCATGTAAATTAATCCATTCCTCCCATTTGTTACACAAAACAAAGGAACTTGAAATTCTAGACAAGAACTGTTGCTTGACCTGTCCAATTCTTGGCATTATGAGCAGGTAATCCTTTTGCTAACTTCAGTTCTACTTTAGTATAGAAATATAGAGAAAATAAAGAGAAAAAAACCCCAAATATGTGCAAACATTACAAAAATAATGGCATATATATTCACTAAAGAAATAAAAAACCACTTTGAAATAGAGCACTATAACAAACTGAGATGAGTTTTGGAACAGAAATGTAAACTTACATAAGGAGAATGCAGGTGGATATTTTTTAGCAACTTAGCCCACTTGCTGCATTTAATCAAAAATGTTAGAACATAAAACACAATTCTATCAATTTAGAAGAATCTATTAGTACTTTTAGTGCTTAAAGATAGGTTTTCTTTCAACTGAACTTAATTATTTATTTAAATCATACATAATATCTCATTCATTTCCTTCAGAAATATTATTCAAGGTCTGCCATGGGCAACAATTTGAAATAAAGCATAGGTAATTTTATTGAATTTGAAAAGCTATTCAGAAGAGAATTATTAAAACAATTATCAGAATCTCAAATTGTTAAACCAAAGTGACATTCATAATATCTCAGTAATTTGTTTTCAAAACTATGTTATGCTAACATCTTCAAAATCTTGTGATTTATTTTACCTGTATCTTACTTGCTTATTCATTACTTGCACTTTACACTGAGGTAGTTTATATGCTCAGACTAGTGTAAACCACAAGTGAACACAGTTTGAGAAACAATTTTTTCTCTCTCTCACACTTTCTTCATAGGTAAGCTCTGAAAAAATAGAAAGTAGCATTTCAGGACATTTTAGGGAAGCACTCCAGGGCAAAGATTGTCCAGTATGTGCTCTTTTGTGTATAAAACACCATTAACATGAGCTTGCCTTTCAGGAATTTCACCAAAATGAAATCAAACAGAATTAATAGTCCATAGGAGCAGATGTCTGGAAACATTTCTTAAGAATTGAGATATAATGGACATATATAAGGCAAAAATGTTGAAAACAGCTATTTAAAAATTTCAGAAAAAATCCCTTAATTTTGATGAGATGCATTCAGTTTCAAAGCAATTGCTGAACCAACTTCCCCTCCTGAGGAAGTTGCAGACAGCACTGAGGTCTCTGCTCTCTCTTATCTTCTTGGTTTGAAACTAAAGCTCAGGCTGTGATATTGGGAAGGAAAAGGCCAAAAGTGAAAAAAAAAAAAAATCAAGCTGATTAATATCCAGTGAAATAAAACTTATTTAAGCATATTCATGGCTCAGAGTATAGCTCAAAAATACATTTACCTGCAAAAGCAACGACTTCTAGCCAGGCCATATACACTGAAATAATACACTAATACACTATCTTCTTTAAAAAAACCTAAACAAACAAAAAAAAACAAAAAAAAGAAACAAAAAAAAAGCAAAAAACAAAAGAAATTAAATATAGAAAGAAATGGCAACATTACTGTGCAGACTTTACATTAAGAAAATAGAAACTCAGTTTGTGTTCCCAGAACAACCATTACTCAGTCACAGTGCAAATATACGAAAATACAGTGAAGTTAATACTGCACAGCATATGGCACAGAAATACAATATAATATGTACAGAAAGTGCAAAGCAGCAGAATTACAGTTGCTGTGGGAACCATACTTGGAATTTAATGACATTTGTTTGTGTCATATCTCAATCATAATGTTGCATTAACGTAGTCATTTGCATTTAATTCTATATTACATTCCCAGTTTAGAAGAACACATTTGCAGTTGCTCATGTCTCTGCTTCCAACAATGATTCAAAATTATATACTTTCTAAGATTATTTTGACAGAATTATATATAACTTCATGATGGAGCATCTCATTACCCTGGCAAGAGACCTTGAAGCAGGAAGTAGTTTGTGAAAGGATTTGGTGTTGGCAACTAAAAATCTTGTTTCTAAAGATGGTTTCTGAACTGCACTATTATGCTGTTATACCTGTACTGTCATGGATTAATATTTTTATGATGAGACATGGAGTGATTAAATATTTTTCAGTGACCAGAACTTCAATGTAAGTGGTCTAAACATAGCATACACATAATCAGTTTAGATTCAACTGGTGTTTTTTTTGTTTTGGTTTGGTTTTTTGGTTTTTTGTATTTTTGTTTTTTTTTTTTTTTTGAGAGCCTAGGGCATCAGGTTGGGAAGAAGATACAGTCACTTAGGATAGAGGTGCATAAGCTGCTGTCATCTCTTTTACTATGGAAAAGCAGTGATGAGGAGCAGGTAGAACAGCTACTAATCAGGATAAGGAGAGCTGTGCACAGAGGTAATGAAGTAGGGCACAGAAACAACATTTTGTTTGAAAACAGTCTAATAGGCAATATTAGAAAGAAAGATAATATATAATAGAAAATGATATATATTAGGGATATAAAAAATTCAATAATACTGTAAATTGATTTTGAATTTATTTGTATATGGTACTGTTATTTGAATGGAGATGTCCCTTAGGTGATCTATGCTTAGACCAAGACTCTTTTCTTTTAGCAATTAAACAAGGAAAGCAGATGCACTGTTCATAGCTCTCTCATGAAGAACCATCACTGACATAAGGATACTTATTATGGAAATAAAGGAAAAACAATGACCCCTAAAAGAAGTGAAAGAAATTCTAACAAGTTTCACCAGGAGAAGGACTTAATCTTGAAAATTCCACATAAGTTTCTTTTAAACCAAGTTCTAGAATTTTTATTGAATACAAGATCTCAGCACATCAATTTATTTTAAAAGTTTACAAGGATTAGAGCATATTTCTGGGGTAAAAGACAGCAAAAAGGGTGAGAGCAAAGGAAATATACATTATTCTTGAGCAAAAAGGCAAGGCAGTATCATGGAAATCTCCTAATTTCTTTTCGAAGTTGTGACAATATTGTCATATGAAAACTCAACAAAATCTCAAACACAATTATTGGGACCTGTTGAGATAATTGCAACCCCTGCACGAAGTTGCTGACTTCAAATTCAAGCCATATTTAAGGTTGTTTCAGATGGTTACTGAAGAGATTTGGAATTTAATTTCCCTACTATCTTCCTTCCACATTTATTTACCTTAAGTATGATTTCACAACATAATAATCTTCATTTATTTATGGTCACCTATTTTTGAGAGTGTCAGGAACAGCAAGCTTTCCTACTTTATAGAGGAATTAATTTATTCTTAAGTCATATCTTCTTTTCTTTGAAGGGTTTACATTATTTGTTTATTTAATAAGAAACCTTATACAATTTCTTCTTGTCCTCTTACTACTACATTTTTTCTCCTCTTGAGTTTTAGGGTTTCTTTTACTCAGTTGGAATGCTTGTCTCTAAGAAATAGATATTTCTCTTATCAGTGCAACTAAATCAAATCAGCATGTGATTGTAAATCTATAGGAGCAATAGCTAAGCATTCTCATTAACCAATCTTGTAAAGTGGTCATGAGTAGTTGTCAATTGTTTATCAATAGGCAGCTGGTGAAATGCTTAGTGATGACAAAAGCATTCATTCAGCAAGCAAGAAGTGCTTGCTCTGAAGTATTTCAAGGTCAAGAATTTTTTGATTCAAAATCTGGAAAACAGAATTGTATAAAGCTATATATTAGGTGTGAAGTGTCCAGCAGTGCTGTAAGAAATACAGTATGAGGAAGTTAAGTTTGGAACAAACCTATCCAGAATTAGTTTCAGACTCACAAAGCATGTTACTACCAGCAGACTTCTTTTGAGTGAATGTAACCATAGGAAAAACCAAGGTCTGAGAGCTATTAGTTTTCTCCAAGTACTTTGGCATGGGTATATTGGCTTGACATATCCAAAAAGAGATGCTGAACACCAAAATTAAGGAAAAGGGTGTTATTTCTCATAAGACTGTAAAATCTCAGTATTTATTCATGGTTTTGTAAATATGGTATATCCTGTTGAATGAGATGTGCCACATTTTTTTTCCTGTCATTTCTGCTTCTCAGACCGCAGAGTACACTTATCATTGAATTCCAGACCTAGTGAATTTTAATGGAGCTGCAGATTTAAAGTGGACTCTCTGGCCAAAAATGTTCCAAGAAATTTTAATAACTCTTAAATATTTTCATTGATAATCAAAAACCAACTGACATGATGCCATTAAAAATGTAATTTGTTGCTATTGATCTTTTGCTATCATTACCCATGATATCATTACTTTGAGTCATAAACCAAAACACTCTTAAACTTATTACTTGAGCAAGTGCAAAATGTCTATAGAATAAGCTGAAATTAGCTGATGGTCCAGTGCACAAAAGATCTACTCATTTTTAATTGTCCTTTGTTTTCCGTTGGGTATTTGTAAAGGAACATGTAAAATGTGTCTGAAATGTGTATAAAGTTAAAGTTAAGTTAAAGTCTTTCAAGCTGATGAACAATGTTGATGCTAACATGCTTTGGTTGCCTGTTGTAAAGCACCTCCATTTTTATATTTGTTGGCAAGGATCTATGCTGGAGAAACTTTCCTGTAAAGATAAATTGTTTACATACTAAGACTAGTGTTTGTAGGGTTAGATGCCTTCCTTGCTTTTTTCAGAGAGATCATGTTTATCTGTGTGATAGGCTTGCTTCAGTGGATGGGCTCTGTGGAGGTTTCTGTTTTCCTGGCTTTGAGAAAACAGAAACATTGGAACATGTTATGTGTAATTGCAAGAACAGTTGGTAAGCCAAACTTGGAGAGCCTTGGGGCACATTGGTTTGTGGGTTAAATCAAGCATGAAGTCATGGGAGCAAGAATCATCTCTTCTTTGCCCGTAGTTGGCAGCATAGGAAAGAATCAGGCTGTTGCAGAAACTGGAAAAAGAAAATCAGCTGAGTTCCCCTAAGGCACTGTTCTCATTACCAGCCAGTGAGTAGCTCTGGCTAGAAATAATGCTGCTCATCTACTGTGCATCCTGCTCCTGGCTATAATGACTCACAGTTTGCCAGGGTGATGCATACACCTTGACTTTGGCAGTAATCCACTGTCATAGCTACCTATTCCCTTGTAAGACAACGGGAGGAGGGAACGTTTAATGGAGGTAGGAGTCTGCATGAAGGCGGTTCCTTGCCGTCCTGGCAATATGCCTCTGATTTCACACAGCTCCAGGCATACGAGCTCTCACTGGGCGAATAATGTTTGAAACAAGCTGGTGGTTGATTCAGGCAACTGGCTGGTATTCTCACCTCTCAGTTTGTGGCAGTTCTCATTTCTGTGCCTCTTCCTAGCCTTTATTTCTTCTGGTTATTTCTTTTTCCCAGTCTTGTTTCCGTAGTTTTCACATGAAGCTAGCGTGCTTTTCACCTTGCTCTCCTCTCTGATAAGGATCTTACTGCTGACTTTCCTCCATGATTTATGTATCTCAGCTGCTCAGAGTAGAAATGATGGTGAGGATTAGGTTATGAATCAGAACTCACCACTTAGTTGCTAAAGTCAGTACTACAAAGTTACTAAGCTTTGACTATAAGTAGAACAGTATAGAAAAAATAACAATGTTTTAAGCATTCTGGAACTTAACCATTTTCCTTTTACATGTCTATGCAAAAGAATGGGTCAGTACCACTGAAGTGAGAAGACAACTATTTTCTACTTAATTTCTTATCTTCACTTTACTGTTCTGTTAATCAAGAGAACGAAACAGCAAGTGCTTAGGTAGGAGAAAGGAGAAAGTGAATGGAACAGCAGAGCAGACGTTGGGGCCCGTAGTTTGCTTTAATTGCCAAGGAAAAATGAAGGACATTCTTGACAATGCTCATCACTTATTCTTGCATTGGAGGTGACTGACATGTATCTTTATGATACCTGCCTGTCAAGCTCCTGACATTTAGGCTAAGCCAGTGCTATCCTGTTGAGATATAACCATGTCACTTTCAAGTATCATTAGCCTACATTGCAGCTCAAAATTTCATTAGACTCTATTTCCGGTTCTGCTATGCTTGGCAAATTCTCCTTGCTAAAAATAATTCAAATCCCCAAACAAACCAAGAGTTACCAATTCACACTGGTGTCATATTTTATATTAAAAAAGTTCAAAAATTAAAAATAAATTTTCATCCTTTTCTAAAGATGTTTGTGGATACTTATAAAAATTCTTGTTATAAATTAATTATTTTTGTTTCTTTTATGTCAGTAACATTTTAAAAATAGGTTATCAAAACAATAAATTTAAAAACATAATCTGTGTTGAAGTTAATGCCTAGGTAATTTTCAGATAGAAACTTTTGCCAAAAAAATTGACTTAAGGAAGGAAATTCCAATTGTATGTCACAAGCAAATTCAGTAAAAATTAGAAGTAATTAGAAATAAAATTTGCAATAGTTTCAAAGAAAGGGAGGAAACATGTATAGAGCATATTTATAATTTTTTAAAACACATTCTTTTGTTTTCTTAAAGTTGTATAACTTTTATGAAGGCTTATCTCAACAAGTGAATGTCTACCCCTGAGTTAGTTGTCTAACCCAAAGACAATGAGATTACAGAGGCAATTGAGAGATACCATAGGGCATGTTTCTAGATTAATTTGGCTGCCTCTTTTAGATTAACAATTTGTCTTTCAGAACAATTTATTTTTCTTCACTGGCCATACAGGGAATTTATGTGACTGATTCAGATTTAGGTATCTCCATCACAAATATCTATGGGGGATGTTTACAAAAGAATAGCTCAAAGTAATAGTCATGTTAAATTTTAATGAAAACACACATTTATAATATAATTTTGGAATTAAGTCATGCATATTTTAAAGTTATAGGCCTCATAGCTGGCAATCTGTGGGAATTATGCCCTCAACAGTTAGATGTTTGCTATTATAAATCTTCACCCCTTCTAGAGAATTGGTAGATTCAATCCTATTGAAGACAGATCTGAAAGGTAAGGGCACTCAAGAAAGCATCATCTTCAGGTGTAAGAGGAGTCTTGATACTCCAACAGAGATGTATATGTATCAGAGGTGTAGGTGTATCAGGAGCTGTGTTTGGCTAAGCAGGATTTTCTGATAGAGCTCCAACCTCTGAAAGCAGAACACAGAAGAAGAAAAAAGGAAGAAAATGGGACAGATTACAATGGTGGAATCTAAAAACATTGCCCAACGAGTGTAGGGATAGTGTCAGGAAACCCAAACTGAAGCTGCAGTTCAGTCTTGTGACAGACATTGAAGGTAATAATGCTATGCTATAAAAGACTGAACAATGAGCATGTGTGCCCAATGCTAAATGGAGTGGTTGATTTAGCAACAGCAGACACATAAGGTTTATGTACTCAATACTTCCCTTGTCTCAATCTCCCAGGTCTCTGATTAATGAAAGAATTCAAGAACTAATATTAATGAGTGAGCTAGAAATAGCTTGAGAGAACTTAACCCATAAAAGTCTATGGGAACTGATGGGTTGCATACAAGCACACTGAGAGAACTGGTTGATATCCCTGAAAGATCATCCCCTGTCATCTAGAAAGTCACAAAATTTAGGGGAAATATTCAAAGATTAGAAGAAAGAATAAGTTCTATGAATCTGCAAACAAGAACATAAAAATTTATCCAGGGAACTACAGGCTATTTTAATTTAACTTCAGTCCTTAGAAAAATCATGGAGCAAGTCCTCTTGTAACTTTTAGGCACACAAAAGAGAAGAACAATACTAGGGAAAGTTGGCATGGTTTAGAGAAGGTAATTCATGCCTGATCTATCTGATCATCTTCCATGTTAAAATGTCTGGATTTGTGGATAAGGGAAGAGCAATAGGTGTAATTTACCCTGAATTTTGGAAGGCTAGCAACACTCTCGCCCAGAATATTTTCATGTTCAGCTTATAACATTGCAGTCCAGATGTGTGGCTAGTAAATAGAAAAAAATTGGATGTATAGGCTGATAGTGGAGATCAGGAACTGGAGAATTATGAAGTTCAGTATTGAGGTGTGCTGGCTGCACGTGCTAGGGGGAAGGGGTGGATTCACCTGAGGAAAAGCACCACAAGGCCGGGGAACAGGAGGGGCTGTCCCGACTCTGAGGGCTTTCCCTGTGAGCTGCGGGGACCAATCAGAGAGCTGATTTAGTAGTAGACAGCTCAGGAAACCTATTAAAATGTTATTTCGCTTTCACAAATCACATTGGATTAGGTTAACCAACTCTCTTTCGGCTTCCGGCCTCTGGAAGTGCTCTGGTCTCTGGCCAGGGCACTGGCCACCCTCCCCCCGACCTGGCTCCAGGCTCGGCCTCAGGCCCAGCACCCCGGCCCGGCACCAGCTCTGCGGGGAGCCCCTGGCCTGGCCCGGCTCAGAGGGGCCGCGGCTCGGCCACATGGCCCCCAGGCGCATGGCTCTGGCACGGCTCCAGCACGGCCCTGGCACGGCCCCGGCCCCTGCTCTGGCCCTGGTGGCCCCTGGCTCTTTGCTCGGCTTGGCTCAGCTCGGCTGGGCTCCCCTCTCCACGTGGTGTGGCCAAGCAGGGGGATTGGGGCAGCCGCCAAAGGGTCTCCCTTCCCCCCACCCCGTTCTGCGAGAAGAGGCCTCCACCTCCCCACATGGCTTCCTCATGATCTGGATAAAATTTTAACTCTTTTTAATGCCTGGATAAGATTCTCGATCTCCTGAGCTCCCCTGAATGAGAAGAAATAAAGTATGGAGTCTACAGAAGTCAGCAGAATGAAGATAAAGTTCCTGATGGGAAGAGATCGAAAAGATGCAACTGATAAATAGCTGAAAACCTTTTTTGGTACTAAGGGGACCATGACTACATTAAAATTCCTTTAAACTGTGAAATATACTTGTGGGAGGTTTAGGTGCTTGAGAAGAAGACTTTTTGCCTCGGGGAAATGGAGCTCTCTGTTTTGGGACTGGAATATGAACAGAGACATTCAATACAGAAGGAGATGAAGAGAATTTTATTTTTCAGCAGCCTACCTTAAAAGTAGTACCCCATGTGTGCATCATAACCCATAGCACAGCTCTGGAAGGACTGTGAAAATGGGAGAAAATTCATAGTTTTGTAGATCTGGGTGGATGCAGACTGCGAAGGTGAAGATACCCCCTAAGCCTAAATCAAAAATGGGACTTTTCTCTCTAGAGTGAACTGAAATGCTTATTTAAGTAGATAACTGACTGAAGTGTTTTCTGTTGTGGTTAAGAAATGTGGAATGAAGGGACGGGGAGGAGGTAACAATCTAGGAATCTTATTCTAAATTCTTTTTGTGTTATTAATAAATTTCTTTTTATACCCTTTTAAGCCTGCTTTGCCTCTGCTCCTGAATCCTATCTCTAAAGGAAACTAAATATATTAAAATTGGCAAACCCAAGTCACACCATGACATGAGTTTTGGTTTGTTCAACTTCTTTATCAATGACCTAGAGGAAGCAATAGAGTGCAGATGACACCAAACTGGGTGGACAATCCAAGGCACTCAGGAAGGCACTCAAGGCATTCAGAGGAACTTGGACAGGCCAAAAGAATGGACAAAGACAATCCTTACGATATTCAGCAAGGACAAAGACTTCAGTTCTGCACTGGGAAGGAAGAACTTCTTGCACTGATACAGGCGGGGGATGGACTGCTTAAGGAGTGGCTCTGCTGGGAAAGATTTCAAAGTCAGCTGGATGTGAGCTAGCACTGGACTCTGGCAGTGAAGGTGACCAACAGCATCCTGGGCTGCATTGGCGGGAGCACAGCCAGGAGATGAGGGAAGGGACAATGCCCCTTTGCGCTGTATTTGTGAGATGTAGTCTAGAATTTTGCAGTTCATACTGCTCCCACCTCCCCACCCTCATCCCCCAACTACAAGACAGATTCTGATAATGGAGTATGTTCAGTGTGAAGGGAGGCCTTCAAACTGGTCAGAGACTAGACAGCCCTGTACTTGTTCAGCCTGGAGAGGAGACAGCTTTGGAGGCACCTAATAGAAATTCTTTATGATGATGGTCATTGGAAGCTGGAACAGGCTGTACAAGTGTTTAAGGTCAGGTTGGAGAGGGATTTGATCTACTCGGCCTTGTGAAAGATGTTCCTGCCTATGACTGGGGGGTTTGGAACTAGATGACTTTAATGACCCTTACAACAGAAATTCTTCTATGATTGTGTGACTCTGTGGTTCTGTGACATTCCAGCCATAAAGCAACTTGTCCAGAAAAAATGTGCAATCTCCATTCCTCAATGTTTATAAATTATTAATGTAAGTCTTACTTTTTTTCATTTTTTTTTAACAGTTAAGAAAGTAAGTTTAAAGTAGAATTTTTTGCCAGTATTGGAAAAGGATTTTGCAGGTCCTCATAGCAACATACAAAGTTTGGGGATTTTTCTTTGTTTTGGTGGTGGTTTTTAGTTTTTTTTTTTTTTTTTGTTGGGTTTTTTTTTTTTTTTTTTGGTAAGAGGCAATGAAAAATTTATACTTATGAAAAGAAGGTGGCTTTCATTTGCATTGTGGACTAGTGATACTAGCATGTCTCTTGAAAATAAGATGTAATGAGGGCTTATAATTAGACTGATCACAGAAAGATTATCTATGTTGAGTCTAAACTTGCATGGTGGAGAGTTATATAAAAAATGGAACCTTTTTTTACCATAGTCCACATTGCTCCCAGATTGACTAAAAACATTATTTCTTCATTCCTTATAACAGATGAGAACTTTCCAAATTTTGATACTTGTAATAGCAAATTAAAATGTTTTATTTTTACTTTCTATATTTCCCCAGGAGTCAATCTGTAGGTTAAGAAATCAATTTAATTTGTTTTAGTATCAAAGCAGAGCAGATAAGTCATACTTAGAATGAAAACCTTAATGGAGATGGAATTATACAAATTGTTCAATAGTTTTAATTGGTTAGTTGAGCATACAAACAATTTGAAAATTCTAATTAACATTATTCAAAAAGAAAGTTTTGCATTTTATGTGTCTCTTTCTACCTTGCAGTCAGGACACCAATATGAAAATAATGAATACACGTAATAATAATGAAAACAATGATGAGTTCAGCAATAAAGAGTGACAGCTTTGTTATTAACAGTGTTTTGTGGCTCTACATACATGTATGTGAAACCAGATGTGAGATCACACCCTATTTAAAGTAATTGGTGAAAAGATGTCTTCAAGATTGACAAATTAACTCATTTCTGAAAATTTTAAAAAGGCACTTTAGATAGGAAACACTCAGACTGCAAAGGCTTCGGAAATGCCAATGAGATCTTAGCCTGCTTAAAATAAGTTGGATACATGAAGCCAAGTGAAGAAACCCTGACACTCTCAGGAGGGTTTGCTGGATATTAAAGTACCAAGCAGAATAAAAGTTAGAGAGCACAATGCTAATAAGTAAGTCCTACCTCTCGGACTTTTCTTGCTGTGTAACAGAATGTAAAGATCTCCCTTTTCTGTCTATCAATTTTTCAAATGGTGATAAAGCCAGCTCAAGGTCCCTTTTTGTCCAGGATTGGAGGAATTGTTTGCAGCTTTTTAATCCAGGCAAATATTATCCCTTATTTTTCCTCTTCCCTTTTAATTTAATCATTAATTAATTACTATTTTATGTCGCTGTGTGTTCTTATAGTATGTACCACAAACATTTGTATCCCTCCAGTTTGAATTTTCTAACTGACCCTATTTCACAGGCACTTATAATTAAGCGCATAGTCCATGCTATAGGCAGTAGAATCATCTACAGAATTATTTCTTGAAAATTATTCATTTTAAACATAGACAGTTTTTTATTTTTATAGTAAAAATACATATAAAGTAAATTCTGTTAAAAAATTTGAACTGCTATATTTAGCTAATGTTTTGCCTATTATAATTCTGAAAATTACAACTCCTGTATTTTGTGCTCTAAATTGAAGGAAATTTTTCCTCCCACATCTATTACCACTGAATGATAACTCTCTAAACTTTCCGAAAAGTTATTTAACATCACTATTAGCATTTTTTAGCTTTGCAGCTGCTTATAAAGTAATGGTAGGATATCAATAATATAAATTTGCTTAGTTTTCTGAGGGTGTTACCCAGTTGCAATGCTCTGTCATGTCTTTGACATATTCCAAAATAAAGTCTTTGAATCACAATGATGTGCGTCATGCTTCTCTGTATTAAAGCAGCTTGTCCCCAGCAATTATCAGATTACAGCTGTCCAGTTTTCAGTACCCATTTCTATCAATTTTGCGAACAGAGATTTATTCCACAATGACTTGATGTTACAAACCCACCACACTTTGTTATCTTTAAGTTCTTGCAGAATGAGAACCTGCTTGAAAATTTCTCTGCATGGTTTGCTATCCCTTTTGAATGACCACAGCTCCTTCATCTCAAGCACTGTCTTCTATTTCATTGCAGACCCACATACTCTGGGCGTGGTGACCTCTTTAAATATCTCACCTATAAACCTTTCATTCTAGTGAATGCTGCATACTGTGGCAATTTGTCTGTTGGGATCATCAGTCTTGCTCTCGAGGTTCACATATGCTCTCTTCAGATGTCTTCATCCAGGAAACACCACATCTCATTCTGCTCACAGATCATAAGATTCCTCTTTGGTTTAGGTCCCTAATCCCTCAGACTCAGAGTCTCTTTTAACTTGTAAGAATAATACTGAAAGGGTAAAAAAAGACAATAAAACTGGATGTAACGACAGCCAATCAGTCAGTAACACCACCACCTCCCCCTCTGCCTTATATCTCCCTTTCCCACTTACAATCAGCAGCAGCTGTAGTGCAATTAAACTCAGCAGGTGTTCGGAGGAATTACATTTTATCACCACCATCCCCTCTCCTCCTCTGCTCCCCCTTTTCTCCCCCCACTCCCACAAGACCCAACTGCCTTTCTTTATGGGTCTATAAAAAATAGAGCAAGTCAGATATATAACAGCACTAAAGTATCCAAAGAATTAGTAACAGAAGATGATGATATATGGAAGAAAATGTGTTCACAGACATTCAGGGGGATTTTTTGGAATAAAAACATTAATATTCCTTAAACTGATAGTTATAAACTCTTCAGGGTATCTTCATTGTCTTTTCACTTCATGTAAAGCCCTTAACTTGATTGTACAAGGTTCTGAACATTTTTGTCTAGATTCAATAATGTGATTCATCATATGATTAGGAAAGCCATGATGATGCTTTCATGTGGGCTACTTGCCTGCTTCAATTTACCTAAGAATGCAAGTGCACTGATGATCATAGTGCTTAGCACCTTGCAGAATCAAATGTTAAATAAGTAATATTATTATCAACTCTTGAAAATACTAAATCTGAAAGGGTTGGATGGAAGACCCAATTTTCTTGTTACTAGCCACTACCATTAGTCAATGAAAAACTAATTCAAATGATATTTTATACTGCATATTGCCCATGAGAAGGAAGAAAAATCCTTCCTATTTTATATTTCTTTCTCTGATTCTTGTTCAGTGTTTCCTCATTTTCTTAGGTTTCTTTAGTCTTTCCCTATGATCAGTCTTCATGTTTTCTAACAGGTGTTTCTATTTGTATTCATTCAGCTTTACTGAATCATTGTAGGACAGTAGTTAGGCAGATGACAGTGGAAGACAATATTCTAATGATAAAATGTCAAAATAAAGTTACCACTTTTATAATAAAGTTCACTCTTTTTTTTACTCTAAATTATAAATGTTTTCAAATCTCAATGCATTTAAATTGAAAAAGTCATAAGAGCAAATTGTATTTTTTTAACATTCTAGTGATACTAATATTATAGAAGCCTTTATTTTGAATTGATTATTTTAAACACTTTCAGAATTTCAAATTTTACTTACACAGCTTATGTTTCTGTGTGTTATTGTTAATGCAGTAATTTTCTGTTACAGTTTTGCCTAAAAGCTTATTCAAAACTGTATCTCATGCTCTTCTGCTGATAAAATTTACTGGGGTGAAAAATATAAGAGTTATAATTAGTAGGACCCCATATTTCAGCATCACATTTGTATCACTGACTTATGTACCCTGTTTGCAGATTGGAGCTATGTGTGCCTCTGAATTAGGTATATTAGTAACAGCTAGGAACAATTTTTTTATTTTGCCCCAAAAATAAATGAATACAATCTTCTAAAATTTTATAACTTTTCTTCAAAATCCTTAAAATGCCTAGAAATGTGAGGTTTTTTTTCTCTAATGAGAAATACATGCAGATAAAAGTTCCTTTCTAGTGGCAATTTAATTTCTCATAAGATGATAAAGGGAAACATACATCCAAAAGCACCAAGTCAGTGCAAAGGTTCTGTACTGCTGATAGAATAAGCATGAAAAGTGTGAGGAAAACAATCATACTCAGACAGTAAAAATATACATAGAGGCAGGGGAACATTGCACAACCAGATCTAGCTGCTGCATTTCTTAGACTCAGACAGCTGAATATGATATTCTTTCATCACAGCTTTTTTTTCAATGAAATTCTCAAGTATTAAAGCAACAAACATATGAACAAGGGAGGCTAGAATCTTATTGACTCCTCTGAACAACTTTAGCATGACTGGAATCTTTAGAGTTAATAAGACTTTTCAACCAGTGAAGCTTTGGAATATTATAAATATATGAATTTTGACACATTATAGAGATTGACCAGTATAGTGGTACTTGGTCCTGTGGTGTAGGGGTAACCACTTAACCCCTAAATTAGAAAAGCTGTTGAGCATAGTAAGAAATCCTGGGCGCTAGTTCAGGTTTTACAAGGCAGTATGGTAAAGATCATTTTGTTCTCTCCATCCCAGCCTACTTTTAATTTTTTTTTCCATTCCTTTTGCGTCAGGCTGTCTCTTTCTTCCTCTAAGCAGCCAAGAAATCAATTGTTCTGGCATTCCTTTCCCTCTACATATAGTTGGAACATTTCTAAACCTTAGTTAATTGTAAAATTTTTGGTTTGGCTTGGAAGTTATCAAAAGATAGACATTTCACCACATTTCTCATAGCAGTTTAACCTTGTAGAAGGAACTCATTACAGATGAGTGAGGCATTAAGGCATAATTCACTTGCCAAAAAATATGACTTCCAGCTAACAGTGGACTTAGTTTGAATGCACCAAATATTTCCTTCAATATTAGATATGTAAGTTTCTGTAGGTGTAGTTTCTTCTTTTACCCTTTAGTCCAGTGGCTGAACAGCCCTCAGGGTTATGAAACCCAAGTTTGATGTAATGGATCTGAACTGCTGTCTCTCTTCTTTGTCTCAGTGGTGCATTACATAATGTGGACTATGGAAATGGCCCCAACAGAATAATTATTTTGTCTAAATTAACTGGCAGCATTTTTATTGGGACATCGAAATGAAAGCTCATTAACAAAAGGAGTATTAAATCTTTATCTTAGCATTTCAGGAGTGGTGTTTGAGGAAAGAGAAATGAATGTCTTCCTTCTTTTTCTTTTTTTAAATTTTTTTTAAAATCTTTTAAACATTGCATCAGGCATTCTGGAATGGAATGTGTTAATTCAAGTATGGTAAATAGATGGTGCAAGTAAAAGATGTTAACACAATCCCATCTTTTTATAATAAGCAATTAAACAAGGTCTGGGATTTTGAGTACAAAGACACTTTGGTCTGCCTCACAGAAATTCCTGTCTGAGTGATCACAACTGAGTAAAGCCTTTTTGAATTATTTTTAAAGATGGAGAGAAAAATGACAGTAAAGCATTTTTAAAAGGAACTACTGAAAAGTGCTTTTATTTTTAACAATTTTTTTATTCTGTCTTTGCTGAAACAATCTTTATAAAAGAAAACCTTTTAGTGCTGTAGCTTAGACAGTACTATGTACAGTTCTGGTCGCAGTAAGAAAATATTGTGGAATTAGAGAAAGTACATGTAAGGGCAGCTAAAATGGTTTGGGGGATGGAGAATGTACTTTATGAAGAGAGACTAAAATGGCTTGGCTCTTCAGTTTGGAGAGGAGATGACTTAGGAGTGATGGTTTATAACTGAGTTTTACGCAACTGTAAACACTGCATAAACCGAATGCAGAACTGTTATTCATTAAATCCTGCAGCACAAGTAGAAACTGCTCAGTGCAAAGAGCGTGTGTCCAGTTTAAAACAGCTAAAAGGAAATTGTGTATTTATGGGGTTTGCTGCCATGAGACTGTGTAGAAGCAGAGAATATCAGTCAATTTATGAAAAGGAATTAAGACTAATATGTGGACAATAGGTCCATAAATAGATACTAAAAGCACTCAGCATAGATCTACCTCTTACACCTCTAGCAGAATAATTGTAAGGTGTGGGTGAAGGAGATGAACTGTAGAAAGTGTCCAGTCTTGTACATTCTCCCTGTGTAGCTTCTCCTATTATCACTGTTGGAGACAGAAAACTGGACTTGATGGTCTCACCCTGAACAGCATTTTTTAAAATCTATCTATCAGTGTCTTATGTGTGATTGCAAAAGCTGGAAGAGCAGGAAGCTACATCATCTTGAGTGAGAGAGTGGTATCTATGAGAAGCAATGGCTTCCATCTTCTGATGTTATCTTAATTCAGAACTGTATACCAAAAGGGACTTTCTGTTTGTCACAGTTGCACTATACAAGCAGAACATCAGCATTTTTGCCTTTTAGGAATGCAGGGTTTTTTTTGCAGTTTATCAACAGGCAAGCATCTTTTTATGAATGAAGAATACAATGCTTCATACCATATTTGATCATTCCCCTGATTTGAAGTCATTAACTATAGTAGTAAATGGGTTTTTTAACACAGTAGAGGCACAAAATTAGTTTGTTTATATTAGATACTTATCATTGTTTGTCATTTTACTTTGACAAAAGATAAGAAAGGTATAATTAAATAATAGGCTCCAGTTTGATTTACATCACACATAGCATACATTAAAAATCAACTCTATGCACATGTTACATAAATACAATGGATTTTGTCTAAGAGTAAGGGAATGCCTTTAACTTCTTTTTTATTTTAGACCTGTTTGAGCAAAGAATTAGGATACTACATCCCCTGCATGCAAAAGTATTTGCTCCCTGTCATAGAGCTACATAAATGTGAGGTCCAACATAGCCAGAGTCCTATGAAATATCTAGCCAGACTATGAACCACTGTTATTGTTCCCTGAGGTAGGATGAACATAGATTTCCCTGCTGCCTTTTTTGTGTGCGAAAATTTTAGATTTGTTGAGATAACAAGCATGGTGGATTTGGTAGTGTTAGGTTAATGATTGGACTTAATGATCCTAAGGTCCTTTTCCAACATAGATGGTTCTATGCTTCTGCTGGAAAAACTCCTAGTGACCTGTTATTTCTATATTCTTTTGTACATTCCCTTCACCTGCTACTATTAAAACTCTGATAGCTTACATCTGTTTGTCTCCTAATTCTTTCACAGAATCTGTGAAAGCCTATAGTCTTCCAAGCTGTATTGTAGTTCATATTTTCTTCTTCCTGGAGCTTGTCCTGGGGAAAGGCTTATAGATGTTGATTTGGAGTTAAGGCTCTGTTCAGTTTTCCTCCCTGTATTGTAGTTTCTCTCCTACCACTTCTGACCTGCCAGTGGCTCAGCATCTATTATGGACTTCATTGATCTTTCTCACCACTTCACTCTCATACAGACTGTCTACTCATCATCCTAGACAGCATTGCATAAATTTACATAATGTCCAAAAATATTTACTCTTGTTAAAAAACATAGCTAAGACTCCTACAGTGAAGTAGCAACCTCCTACAGTGCTTTCTGAACCACTCTCTTTCTCTGATCTCCCTGAGAGGGGTCTAGGTCTTCATTTTCTTTGTCACTTGAGAAGGGGGAATCATTTTACTCCTCTCTCATGAGAAATTTCTCCTAGTCATCTTACCTACAGTCAGCTTTCACACATTTTTAAGAACAGAAATCTACGCACTAGTCCTGCTTGAGTCAGATGAGCATTTGCTGCTGAATTTTCTAGTTATGGGAACCAAGCAAGCTAGTCACCAGGGAATGTATAAAGTATAAATGTTTTATCTGTTTTCCACCTTAGCCTGTCAATTTTTGCCCAAGGCCTCTGGTATTGGGAATGGCACCGTTGGCCAACCTCAAGGACTATCTAGATATTTTATTTCTCAACAGTGTAATTTACCTTACAATTACAACCAAGGGAGTATGTCATGATTTTTACTGGTTTTTTTTAATTATAGACTTCTAAGTAATCTCTGTGTATATGCTTAATTCTGTGATTTTTCATCCCAGTTTTTCCTTCCATTTTTCAAATATTGTAATTATCCATTAGGTTATGGAGGTGCCTCTCCTTAAAGTACTAATTATATTTATTACTCTTTGTGATTCTTTTTTCCTTTGACCATATTGAAAATTAGTGCTTAATAATCACGAATTCTTAGATAACCATCAGTTTCCAACTCAAAAATTAAACAGTCTTTATCTCTTATAATGATGGTCAAAACACCCTTGATTACAATAGCATTATGCTGTAGTCATATTTCTTAAAAAAACACTAATGATGTGTTATTGGTAGATTCTGTACCACTCATTTCTAATAATTCCTTTTCTTCTCCTTGCTTCTTTGTGTACAACTCTGACAGTTTCCATTCTAATTTTTGTCCAAGTGCCAGAAGCAGTTTCATTTCAGTCCTTAATTTTCAGTTCTGCTGTCTATTACCATTACAGCCTCAATGTGTAAATAGCAATCACAGCAAATTCTTTCAAGTTTGGCTGAAAGCTGATCTGTTTCAGGTGGGCTGTTCAAGAAATTTGCCATCTGGGGGACACATCATGTTACTGGGTTTGCCTGCATGGCCCAAACTTGACAAAATGCTGGGATAACAGCAACTGAAAAAGGCAGGAAAATAAGAGTATGAGGATGGGTGAGAGGGACACTCAAACTATTCACCACAGACTGATAATTCTGAAGAGGAAAATGACCATCAGATGGACTGAATGCTAACCAAGGGACTTCAGAGACTTATGAAACAGAAGAGTCAGCTTGAAAATAAATAAGTACAGGAGAAGAGAAGCTCTGAGAGGTGATGTGGAGAAAAAGAGGGAGTGACCCAGTGACTCATGTTGCTCTGACTGGACCTGTCCCCATGACATTCCTGTGGATGCCCCCAGGCCAGCATGCAGGTACCCAGCTTGCATTTCATGGAAGGGTGTTTAGACATTTGGACAGGTGTGATAACATTTTGTAGTATTGTGCTTTATCTCTTGTGTTTCTGATACATATCCTAATGTATAGATTATTGCTTGATGGGTATATCTTTAATAAATCAATAAAGAAATTAGATTTGATTGAAATAATGTGAATATTTTTTCCTTTTTTTCCCAGTGTCATATAGTAAGTACACACAGAGTGCTCAGCCAGTGTATATACAAACTTAAACTAAAACAAGAATGTACAAGTACTTTTTCTAAAAATTTAATTAAACCACACTGGATAATACAAATGCAACATAATGAATTTTTGGACCTCAACAGACAATCAGAAGTTATTGAGTTACCATATATTAGCTGGCCAACTGGGCACTGGCACTGCCATCTGTTTCATCACTCAATAGCAATTTAAAGTCAAGTTTGAAAACAAAAAGCAGCATATAATTTAATTGCATATTTGATTGTAGCAAATTTCCCATTTTTTTTACATTAAAAAAGTGATTTTACTGATTCAGGCTGATGTAAAATTTTCATCACTAAGTAATTTTCTAAATTTTTTTACTCCAGGATGTTTTCTCTTAGACATTGCTGAGGGAACATTTCAGTGTTGGAAATGAGCTCTACTTTTTAATAAGAATGAAAAGGAGAATTTAAAAGGATTATAATTAGGTAAACTCCCAGATGAATCTGTCCTCAAAAATAATTAATTGTAAGGACTTAGAAGGAAATAACCTTGTAACTTCTGATTTCTTTGCTTTTGAAATTCTGCTATTTACATTGTAATAGTTGAGAGTCAAAAAAGTATAAAATTTGTTTCATAAAGTGATGTTTGAAGTCAGATTTCCATCAGATTAAATAGTGAAAATTAATCTGTCATGCATCTCAAGTATTGTGTGTCCAGTCTTTTGACACAAGAACTTTTAGGCTGGGTGTTGAAAATTATTGTGTTTTTCCCAATACTGTAGTAGAAGTGGGAAAACTTTTGCATTATATTAGCTAAATCTGTCTAGATTTTTCTTTAAAAGTGTCATATAAAGATTCTTTTAAATTTAGTATGTCAAGAAATTGTAATCTGGAATTTATTTATGTTGTGTTATTTTTTGTTGTTTTGTTGTTTTTATTCCCAGGAAGTTTTTAATTTATTAAAAAAAACCATTAATTACCAAGACTACCATTATGGTGATACTATAGCGAAATAGTACCAAAAATTCTTTCAGAAATCACTTTCTGGGTAGTAGTAACCAACAAAATCTTTAGAATACAACAATGCAATGACTTTTAAGAGTTGAACTTTGGGGGTGTTGAACTAAGAATGCAAATGTTTTGATTTTATAGCAGGAGAATAAACGCACAGAGTAACTCTAAAGCAAACAGTTCATAAGAGTAATCTCACAAAAAAAAGGTTTGAAAATGTATTTGTTATATATGTTTGTTAGGAGTTACTGAAGTAATTTTTTAAATTTCAGAAATATTCACAAAAATGTTAATTCTTATGTCATTTGCCAGTGAATATTGGCAAACTGCTTTCTGTTGAGACCCACTCAAGTGTGCTGAGGGAGCTGGCAAAAGCCTCTTTCGATCATTTACCAACAGTCCTTGTTATCCAAGGAGGTTCCAGTGGACAGGAGCCCTAGCAAATGTGAAAGGATGAAATGAAGGTTTGAAGAACTACAGACCTGTCATTTTGACCCTGCTGCCAGGGAAAGTTATGGAGGAGATTGTCTTGAGCACCTTCACACAGTGTATACAGGATAACCAGGCCATCAGGCTTGGTTGACATGGGCAGGTCCTGCTTGACAAACGAGATCTCCTTCTATGGCATGGTGTCCCTCTCGGTGGATGAAGACAAACACCATGCATGTTGGATATCTGGGTCTTAGTAAAACCTTTGTCACCAATCCCCACAGCATTCTTCTGGAGAAACTGCTCATGGTGTGGATGGGTGCACTGCTCGCTGGGTACAAAACTGGATGGATTTGGGCCCAGAGAGTGGTGTGAATGGAAATTCATCTGTTTGGTGGTGGTCATGAGTGGTGCTCCCCAGGGCTGTCTCAGGGCCAGTTCTGTTTAACATCAGTGGTCTGGGTGAGGCTGTCAAGTGCAGGCAATACCAAGTTGAGCCTATATGAGGAAATCCTAGATTTAACAATGAAGTAGTCTCTACTACTCGGTGGAAATACCTGGGAAAAGCTACATTTTTGTAGTCTTTAGTGAACTCCATCAGGTTTTACAGTATTGATGGAAATGGCATATATAGAGAGAATTTCTAGCAGGCAGCACAGGCTCTTTCAAAGCCACATAGTTTAAAAACCTCATAATTAGTGTCCTATTTAAATTTGTGCTAAGTATGTTATTTTATTTCCTTTGCATAAGCTTAGCTTTTTTATTTTGTGTACTTTTCTAGATATTTGTGTTAACTTATTATCATCTTTTTTTTCATAACCTTGTACTTTTTTGAAAGAGAAAGAAAACAAACATTTGTTTTTCTATGTTTTTTTCTGTTTTTCTGTTTTCAGTATTCAAGCACACTGTGTCAAGACCCAGTGTTACTCATTTATTCTTTGAGCAGCTATGGAAAGAAAGCAAAAGAGCATTTACCTTTGCAGGGAAATAATTTGTGCTTTTCAAGCATTATCTTCTGCCTTTGCACATAGCACTGTCATTATTTGGATGCACATTTAATTTCTTTTGAATGTATTTATTTTCTAGTTTCTATATTTCTGTATACCAGTATGTCAGACTCTGGCAGTACTTCATTTCTCAGTAGGGTATGCCAAGGCTGTTATGAATGTTGATGACATGCTTCAGTCATGTCCATTTTTACAGAACAGAATTATGCCAGCTAAGTATTAAAATATTCTTCCTTCCAACCACTGAAGCTTCCTTTTAAAATTAATTATTTACTACCAGCTAATTTCTTTAAGGGAATAGAGAGAAAAAATGTCCTTGCTACTAATGTACTGGGCACTGGCTAATTAATTTTAATTTTCATCCCTTTGTCAGAGGAAAATTCTTGTCCAGTATGTGTAAAGGTAGGCAAAACCCACCCTGGGTTTTTCCCAGTCAGCTGTAGAAATCTGCTTCCTAGAATTTATTCAGAATCTGGGCATCAAACAGAGGAAGTCAATTCCTTCACTCTCATTTTCTTTTCAATTAGTATATAATACCTATAGAAATACTACAATCATGCAAAAATGCTGTCTCAATCCAGTTAGTTTGCTAAAAGAACCTGAAGTTAGAAGCATTATCTGGTTAGTTATGGGGACAATATAACTTTCTCATGAGGAAATCAAACCATGTCATGTATCTCTCTGTATTGACTGTCTTGCAATGGTTGATCTTGCTGTGAATATATAGTGAAACCATAATGCCATTTCCAAACAGACAATATTTGTATTTCACTACCAGAAAATTTTGCAGGAGAAGGCTGTGCTTAATATCTATCACTATCTTCCAAGCAGTGGAAGAGTGAAGTCAAATACATACTACAAAATACAAGAATAGGAGGTAATTTGTCTTACTTCATAACCCAATTTTCTTAATTTATTGTCAGTGTTTTCAAATTTTATCCAGACATCTTGCTTATCTCTTAAACATCATTGTATTTACCTTCTTATGGTGACATGTTTCCTAGGTTGTCAGTTGAACAATTCACTACTATTAGGCTTGAAATTTTAATCTGACAGTAGAATTAAAGAAAAATGTGGTCTGAGCTGTCCTTTGCTTTAGGGTATTTGCTTTCCCTTTCCCCATCTTTTCCTCTCTGACCATTGTATACTTTAATTTTTCATGTGAAATACTGGCTTTAGCTTATATCAGTTAGAATTTGGCCATCAAGCTCAACATAAAACAGATTGACACTCAGATTGTCTGTTGATGCAACAAGTAAAAGATGTAAGCACATTTGGTGAATTTGATCAATGAAGTATATTAATTCATTTGCTATTTAATAGAATATTATTTAGTTTCTCCTTTCATTTATTATCTTTCTTTCATTTCTTTTAATTAAAATGCACATATTTCAATTAAAATATAATCATTTCATCATTAATTTCACTGTAATATTCTAAAATATCTGTGTTCTAGGAATAAGCTTTTGGTTTTTAAGCAAATGGAAGCCACAGAGACATTCTTTATATCACCGTTTCTTTTCGTAAGAAAATTTCCAGCATAAAGACATGGATGAAATATTTAAATGTTTTTAAATAGAGACATTTTGCAGATTCCAGATTTTTTTTTTTAAATCTTAAAGATGCTTGAGACAGATATTAAACAGTAAAGAAAAATTTTGAAAGCATGGACCTATTGTTCCAGTGAACCTCAGCAATTAAATATCTTCATTTTTGTTATCTAAATATTTATAAATGCTTAGGTCAGTAGAGTGGACCAGAAGGGGAAAAATCTAGTTAGGCAGCATGATAAATGCAATGAACAGGAAGATCAACTAAATCAAGTTGAGCAAATGAATTAGCAATTGGAGCATGAAGATGTTCGTACATAACTGGTATTATATTCTTCATTTGGTCTTTATGTATGAGATACATTCACCTAGAAGAGAGCTGGAGAGGTATATTTTACAAGAGCATTTACTGATGCAACAAAGCTGAAAAAACCCAAAATCAAACACCGAAAGAGGGTTGTTTAAGATTATATGTTTAGGAAGATTAGAATTATAAGATTACATATTAAGAAGAAATTGATTGCTGTGAGGGTGGTGAGGTGCTGTAACAGGTTTCCCAGGGAAGCTGTGGCTGCCCCATTCCTGGAAGTGTTCAAGGCCCTTTTGAATGGGATTTTTGGCAAGCTAGTCTAGTGGAAGATGTCCCTGCCCATGGCAGGATGTTTGGATCTGGATAATCTTTGAGGTCCCTTCCAAATCAAACATCCTATGATTCTATGGGCTTCTTTAATATAAAGATGTTATGATAGGTTCATATAAAAATTATACTTACCATAGAAAAGGCTCAATGATTCAAGGCTAAGAAAGCTTTCTCTGTTTTTGATGGGACTTCCTTCTAAATTGTTATGCATTTTCCAGTGTGTTTCAATTTCGAGTATATATACGTGCAGAATAATGACATTTGAAGTGAAAGTTGGTCTGAAACTGATGCTGCTATGCTATGCATTAAAATTAAGATAATAACAATTTAATGATTATAGTGTCCTTGCTTGGAAATGGTTGATGGCATCATTATTGTTCCTTACACATTGTTTTGGCACCTTCTGTTATGTCTTAAAAGCAGGGAAATAACTTAGAATTTGCTTATTGTTGTTTATTCAGCTGTTCAAACCAGATATCCTGCCAATAAAGTTGGAAAATATACTGAGGCATAGCTGGCATGGCTACCAATGTGCATTTGTTAAATGCACATTTGTTAAATTTGCATGTTTTATCCGAAAAATTATGTCTTAGTCTAATTAATGCCCAGATAGACAGGACTGAAAACCTATGGCAAATTCAAACTTTCAGCAAGAGCTTTTAAAACACAAACAGTTGACATAGTTTTTTTATTTTTTAAGACTCCTGTACATTTTCATTCTTAAAAAATTTAAATCTTAATACACTGCAAAAAAGGGAGTGAGAAAGCTTGAAAGAAAATATATGTAGTAAATCAGAAGTACACAGCAGAGCATAATTTCATGGATGGAAATATCTTGAAATAAAGGAAATACTGTTAATGAAACCTACTACAGTTCCATCCTTCAGAATCACAGATATAATGGTATCTGAATAAAGATATCTAAAATCAATTTATTAGCTTGCAGTAACTTTATACTCAAAATGTAAAACCCTAAAGCCCAAAAATAACTAGAGAAAAATTAATGAAGGCACACACAGATACATGTACACATGCAAGAATAAAAAACATCTGCAGTGAGTTGGAAAACTGGAATTACTGAACAAGCAACAGAAGTTTAGTGTTCACTTGAAAGTGCTGGAGTTGTTTCATTATTTATATTACAGATGTGTAATTGCAATAACATGTCTTTGAAATTCCAAATAGAATTAATTCTTGTTGCTGGGAATAATTAGCACTTGTACATTTTGTAGAAAAATTTTATTTCATGCTGTAAATTATCACATGAAATAAGATATGAAACTTGTATTTATGTTTTATATACATTGTTTTAGATATAATTATTTTCAAAAGGTAACACTAAAGAAAATAATGTCAAACACATAATAAGCATATATAAAGTATATTAAATTCATGATAAATATACAATATAAATACATATTATTTAAATTTATATTCAAGATAGATCAATATAAAGAATTCTATAGTTTTTTGGGAATATTTCTGTGTTTCTGCCTTTATTTGATCCTAAAAATTATAAGCTTTCAAGCTCTAAGTTTGAATAAATATTGATCTTAAAAAAAAATCATGAGTGAATAAATCTTTTACAAACTTTAGTACATTTCAACATGAAGAGCTAAAGATATTTATTAAAGTGAGCCAGATCTTCAGAGTTTCACAGCTCAGTATCTGTTGTACAGCAAATCAGCTGGAGACTTGACCCTAGAAAAAGTACACCTGCTGTTTTTCACAACATGTTGTAATATTGTTACATGTTCTGTTAATCAAAAATATTTCAAGTTAGATAAGTTTAACAGTTTGCTATGAAATTCTGATTAAATTTTTGAGAGAGGGAAACCACCTCTGCATGAAACATGGCACCAACCTCACGTAATAAGCTTTAAAAACTAAAGTTATATTTTTGCTGTCTAAAGTATGATCATTCTGACAACTTACAATGGGTTCAAAATCCTTTTTGTATCCTCCTTCTCAGTTTTTCATAAATATGCTTCTGCTCATATTCTTTCATAATATCATCTGTACCTTACTGTTCAACACTTTGTAGGGCATATAAATATGGATTGTGACTTACGGTCTTGATAGAGATAGATTTCTGGATGCCCTCAAAATGGCACAAAATTGCTACCAGAGATTTCTGTATAAACTCTGCAGCACTGATAATTCCTAGTCTAAAACTATAGCGCTGCCATACAGATCTTTGTCGTATTTTCCCCACATAGTGTCTTCAAAAGCATTTTGAACAACTCTTTTCTATTCCCTGGGCTATTGTATTTGTTTAATTTGGTTTTCTGTTTGCTGATGATGCCAAGTATCTGACCTGATGATGGTCAGTTGATCATGGGTAAATGTCATTGATAAGATGATTGTTTTAGTCTTTAGATGTTATCAAAAATCCTTCATCATCTTTAGATGGGACTTTTTTTGTCAGTCCACGTGCTTGTATGTTATTTGCCAAGATGTTCATTGGCCTTTAAAAATGTCCTCTTCTGGTTTTTTTACAAGCTTTCCAATTAAAGGAAATTTTGGAACTACTTCTGAAAGTGCCTATTTCTCCAATACAAACCCCATATTTTTAAGGGTGCTTGCTTCACTGAGAGGAAGCAGCATTCCATATGTGTGCACACAAATATTAACAAATCATCTTGGCATGCCTGTCAGTGCAATAGTTCCAGAGATACATTTCTTAAAAGATATATTTTTTTTTCCCCTTAATTGGTACATCCATGCATCCTGCAACCTTCACTTTGTAGACTTTTTCAATGTTATTGAACATATCTCTTTTCCAACCATATGCTGAGCTGCATGTCAGGACATCACTGCCAGCTGCTGGGTTAAGCAGTCCCTGGGTACTGAGCCTCTCTCTGCTGGTACACATGAATGCTACTTGCAGCAACCTTCTCGTATTTTGTCTGCTACTGTGAATTTACACTAGGCAGACACTTGGACAACACCCATAAAAAGAAGAGAAATCAAGAAATACTGTAGCGAAATATTTAATTAGGCAAGAAAACATCAAAGGTGACACAAATATATTAATATATAACTCTGAGGAAGAATAAACACTAACAACAAGAAAAGGTTAGAATAAATCATTACTTCTTTTGGGCTAGATGCATATTTTTGGATAGAATACTGAGCACATATTGTGATATTTAATTGGTAGAATTTGAAATTTATTTTATTCCCAAATTATGTACACTGAAACACTGAGATATGCAGGAATTTTCTTCTTAAAGTTTCTAAAAGGGCAGACTGTTTAGATATTTAGATTTAGAAAACATATTAATAAAAAATGCTACATATTTTGGTCATACAGACATTTTAATAGTATGTGTCTTTAAAGTGATTTGATCGCCACACATTCATGCATGAGTTTTCTGTGCAAAGTGGACAGGAAGTCACTGCAAAGGCATACAAGTGAAAGATGTGAGTAAGCTACATGCATATAACTCTGTATGAGTACTGTCTTCATCAGCTGGATTCTCCTAGTTAATGTGATTAAATAATGAGCTCTTCTAAATTGAATTTAACCTGAGTCATGACATTAAATCCTCATTTCCTGATAAGTTAGATCTTGTTCTTGGTTTGAAGATAACTGCCTTCCTTGTGCAATACATGCTTTCTGTGGGAAGGAAGGACAAAATCTGAGGAAGTTTTCCTTCTTCTGAGACCTAGAACAGAAAAGTTTTAGCTTTACAATAATAAAGTATGACAAAAATGTTTATTACTTTCAAATCTAGTATTTCATGGCTCTATAGGCAAGAAATTGGAATTCACTTTTATCCAGGGCAATCTTCTGAGTACACGAAGAAGAATGGAAAACTTCATCAAACATGTAAGAGCACTACATAATTCACATATGGGAAGAATAGATGCAGAAGCAGAAAGATTGATGTTGGAAGAGACCTCTGAAGTTCATCTGGTCCAACCCTCTGCTCAAGTAAGGTTGCCAAGAGCTAGCTGCCCAGGACCATGTCCAGACAACTTTTGAATATCTCCAAGGATGCAGACTGCAGCACATCCCTTGGTAACCTGGGCCAGTGCTTAGAGTAAAGGAAATGTGCTGGTGCTCAGAGGGAACCTCTTGTGTTTCACTCTGTGCCCCTTGCCTCTGGCCCTGTCACTGAACGTGACTGAGAAGAGTCTTCTTTACACTCCCAGGTGTTCACAGGTATTGATAAGAACCTCCTGAGCCTTCTCTTCTCTGGAATGAACAGTCCCTGATCATAGGAAAGATGCTTCAGCTCCTAAATCATATTTGTGGCCCTTTGTTAGACTCACTCCAGTATGTCCATGGCTCTTTTTTTTCTGGGGATCCCAGAACTGGATGGAGCACTCCAGGTGTGACCTCATCAGCACTGATTAAAAGGGAAGGATCCCCTACATCAACCTGCTGGCAGTCCTTTGTCTAATTTGAGGACAGCATTCCCCTTTCTTTCAGCAAGGACTCATTACTGGCTCATGTTCGACTGGGGTTCACGAGGAGCCCCAGGGTGTTTTCTGCAAAACTGGTTTCCAGATGTTTACATTCTAATATAAATTGGTAAGTGAGGTTATTTCTCTTTTGGTGCAGGACTTTGTATTTTCGCTGGTTGAACTTCATAGTGTCCTTGTTATCCCATTTCTCCAGACTGTCAAGATGCCTCTGAATGGCAGCATGACTCTAGTGTAGCAGGCACTTCTTGCTGTTTTGTGTTATCCACAAAATTTCAGGGTGTACATTCCACCCCATTATCCAGATTGTTTATGAAGATGCTTAATGAGACCTTTTTGGAAGTTCTTCAACAGAACCTACCTAACAGAAGCCTCTGTGCCAAATTTATGATAAATCCTGTTTGAAGGAAGCTTCTCATTAAATACTCCGAAAAAAAATATTTTCAGAATTTCTTAGAAAACTTTTTTATCAGAACTAATATTATTACCTTGAGCACAATTTCCCAATGCTACCATCATTTGGTTGCAACTATTCCAAAACTTTAGGCTCCTACAAGTAGTAGGCTGCCACTCAGTTTCAGATAAACCTTTCACATGGTAAAACCTAAGATTAACTATTAGAATGGGAAATCCCTTCCTAAAAAAACCTCACCTAATTGAAATTTCAACAGAAATAGTTTATACCTAGTAGTTCTATCTTATTAATTTAAACTACTGGATGAAAATTTGAATAAATAATATAGTTCTAGTTCAGTACACGTCAGTTAAAATTAATCTGTGTTTTTTCGTTAGATACTATCTTAGTTTTTATTTTTTCTTTTTTTTTTTTTTAATTCTAGTAGATTGTGTGGAAAACTAAGGCTTTACCACATTTACATCTTTCATAGCAAGCATAGCTGTACTGACACAACAGACAATAGCAAGGAAGATAATAGTTTCTTGACTTTGCCTGCAGAAGCTATCTGAAAAAAGCATTTAGCTTTTTCTTTTATGTTTTCTTTCCTTTTTTTCCCTATGACATCTCAAACTGAAATGCTGCAAATCCTCTTTACCTTTAGTTTTGTTTGTGTGTAGAGCATAAACCACATTTAACACATAATTATTTATTATGTATTTGTTGTAGCCATTTTAGAAACCAAAATTACTTCCTTCCCTGCTGTTTTCAATCTAGTCACTAGATTCACCAGGGATAGAGGCTGACCAGCACAGTAAAGAGTAAGTGGGAATTTTTTCATCAAAATTTACCATGTGTACCAAATTCACACCTCTAAAATGAAAAACAACATATTTATTATTTTGGAAGGCACCTTGGTTAGAGATTAAAAGCATTGAAATTAGTGATAAGAGACAGGAGAATACAAAGAGCTGATAAACAAGGTTAAATATGCAGAATGAAAAAGATTCTGAAAACTATAATTAACTTAAGAGGGAAAAACCTGCAGTGTGATTTTCTTTTTTTTAATTGAGGAAGAAGGTAAGGTCCATTATTACACAGATAACTGTAACTGTTAAAACTATATTTGTTTTGTGTCTGAAAAAAAGCTGAACAGGTCTGTGGTTTTCTGAGTGTCCAGGTGGTGTTTATGTCCTAGGCAAGGCTGCTCCATCTCTCTTGCAGCTTTTTTCCCTTGAGTTTCTTCCATGTGTTGTTCAGACACTGCTGTTTCTTCAACTACAGGATAAACAAGGTCAAGGAGATTACTTGGAGCTATCAGAAGTGGAAAAAAAAAAAGAAACGCAGGGGCATTTTTCGGCTGGGTCATCTTCCATATACAATCCAAACTTAGTTTTGTGTTTTCTGTCAAAATCAAATTTAGTGAAATACCATCTAGATAAGGGCACTTGGTTCAGGAAGGGTGTTTGACATCTTGTCAAGCATCTGACACCTTGTCATATCATCACTGAAAAACTATCAGAAATACATTCATGGATCATCAGTATTAATTGTGCTACAACTAGTTGTCCATCCACTGGGACAATGTTTTCCATACTTCTGGTAAGTATGAGGGAAGCATCTGTGTGAACAAACTACAAAGCAGACAAAAATATGGGCATCATGAAAACTTGTTGGCAGGTTGGTGGGGAGGTAAGGATTCATCACCATGCATTAAAAAGGACTTCAGGTGAGAGAGACCAAGAAAATTCTTTTCAGCCCTTCAATAGGGCCTTTATTTTGACTATGCACAGTCACTGCAGGATGCATCAAGTACAGTAACAGTGACCTGAGAAATCAGAGGTAATAAACTTGCAAATATAATTTGATGGAGCATTAGTGAATTTTCAGAAAGACCTCTTTTTGTACATTATCAGTGGTCTGGAAGAAGACAAGATTATTGCTGATATAATGTGTAGATGAAATAAAAATGCTGAAGTGCTGAATGGCAATTTATAGATTTTTTTTTGTTGACCAATTTTTTGAGTTTTGTTGAGATCTCAAAGATATCCTTGCAGAGTTGTGAATTTTAGAAAATTATAGTAGAAAGAAAGTATGCTGGATTTTATGTAATTTAGCATTTAATTTTGTTGGGATACAGTACTGGCAAGATTTTTAATCTATACCTTGGAAAGTTTTAATCTATAACATGGAAAATTTTAATAGAGAAGTTACCAGTTTTTGAATGAAGACAGAAGATGTCACTACTTCAATACTGTTTATTTATTGATTGTCTGATACTTTGAAGAAAATAGTACAGCAAATGTTCATGGTTTCAGAAGAGTTATTGGAAATATTTGAAGCCTGAGAACTAACTTATTGAGAGACACAAGCAAAATCTGGTCACATTAGTCTTTGTAGAAATATAAGAAGAGTTTATTTATGCACAATCTCTAGAAAATATAGAAGTAGAAAATTAGTACTAGAGGCCCTCTTAATACAGCAGAAGGCAATGTGGTTCAAGGATATTAAAAAAAGAAAGCTAGAAAAATTAGTATCAGAAATTAGACATCTTTTTCTTGCTGAACAAGCCTACCAGACACCAGAGTAGAATCCTCATCCACCTGAATTGTTTAGTTCTAAGTTACATAAGTTTTTAAATAACAAACATCACCCAGAAGAAAAGCTATGGGACAAAATAAATACTTTATGAAATTCATTGCTCTGTATAAAGCAGATACAATTTCCATTCTCAGCTAAAAATACTAGTTTATGATCTTGAATATGAAGAATCATATTTTATACTTTTTAGGAGTAGCTGGGCATCTTTTGAGCAGGTTTTGATTTTTTTTTTTGGGACTACAGAAAGCAAGTTCAAACTACCTTTAGGGCTAAATGAATACCACATGCTGTCTTAGATCCTAACACGTTTTCACTTCTGAAGAATAAACAATAAATGGGAATTAGCCTTAAAATTTATTTTTTTAAACTCTCTGTCACATAGCTCTCTGTGTTCTTTGAACAAAGAGAATTCAGTGAGTTAGATTTCAAAAGAACTCGAAGAAATGACATCTCAAAGAAATGGCCAAATAACTTTAAACTTCTCTCTGTATCTGTCTGTCTCTCTTTCTCTATCTCAAAATTACGAGGGGAGGGATGTTTGGGACCCAGGTTTTTGAGTAAATAGCCAAACTGTTACCTAGAAAATGACTGAGATGATTCTGAACTTTAAGAAACTCTGTAGTGTTGAGGTCCTAGGCTGAAAGATCCAAAATCCAGGGAAATCAGAGAAATTATGTCATTCTGTGTCCAAAAAAATCAATTGTTGAACTTAGAAAAAGAGTCTTAGAGTAATTTTTGGTTGTCTTTAAACTTGTTTTCTTCTCTAAGTTATGTAAAAATCAGCCCTCTGGGATAGCTAATTTGATGGCTAGTTGAGTTTCTTTTAATGTTGCCCTTTTTAGCAAGAACTCAGTCTTAACTACAAAGCTGTGAAATGGCAAAAATTATACCAATGATATAGCATTTGCATATTTGTTAATATTTTCCCCATTATATTTGCTAAATAATGAAACAAAATACACATTTTAGAGAAAAGTAGTATCCAGGATAATAAAAAGAGTTCTTCTTAATATTTTATCACTGAAGATTTAGTAAAATAATTATTGTTGCTTATCTAAGGAGTCTACAGCTGGTACATTCAAAGTTTTATTTACATTCATAGTAACTGGAGTTTGATTAGGAGCAAGGCTAAATCTGAGAATTAAATACCTGCAACTGTGCTCATACATGTATTTTGCTATATATGACTGGACCTGTTTTTAACAACAAAAAAAGTAAAATTGAACAACACTGACATCCTGATAACTGAACTCACCTAGTAGTACCAGACATTTGAAAATGATTGACCAGCTGACTGAAGATCTGCCTTTATCACAGGGGGATTATGAAACCTACCTAAGAAACAGGCATTCCCCAAGAATACTACAAACAATATGCTTAAAAATGCAAAAGCTCAAAAAATATCTTCAAAGGCAATTTATTTAGTTTTATTTTTGTAAACCAGAAGTCAGCATTGTGATTTTTAACCACATTTAATTAATAGTTTATCATATGTATCGTACATATCAGAATATATCCTGTAATTTTAAAGATTTCTGAGAAAGCGAATGTTGCATTTCAACTTCAGTCTGGTTTGGCAGATACCAATTCAGTGGATATCTCATGTAAAATTTATGCACTTGAATTTTTTTAAAAAGAGTAAGTAAATACATTGCATAATCACAGAAATTAATTAGCCCAACAAGAATTAAATAAAATTAATCAAGTAGTTATATAGACTTTTTGGAGTCAGAATAATAGCACCATTATCTAATTGTGTCTTTGCAGATAATGAAGATATAACTCTGCTTTTTAGGATTACAAATGAGAAATTTCTTTTACATATAAATTTAATAAATCTTTCCAAATATTCTGTTCACTGAAAATAAAATACAAATCAAAAGTAGAGACATGTTCAACATTTGAAATCTGGAAATGGAGCTATAATTTATGTTTGCTAAATGATAGATAACTGAATCAGGACATCTGGTATAATGCACAATAATTTCTAATATAAAACATGAGCTTGTGATGTTGAAAAATCAATACAATGAAAAATCCTCCAGTGTTGAAGAATGTGAGTAGAACATACAGGAACAAAAAGCTGAAGCTGCTATTATACTTGACCAAAAGAAAAAAAATAAGTCTGTTCTTGAAATTGAAAAACTAGACAAGACCTTACAGTCACTGCATCTGGATGTAATAGCTTCCTAGCAGAAACACAAAGTGGAACTTGCTCAGCTAGAACAGCAGATAGCACAGCTTGAAAAAGACCTTAGAGATGCCAGGAACTTTATTGTCAAAAAGATCAGGTATGCTATTGCTATGAGAATGAGCAAAACAGCTATCTCTTCAGAAATCACATTGCAAATGTGAAGGAACTGGGCATGCACTACCTCATACACATTTGTTACGAATTCTGTGGAAAAAATACTTTATCACTAATTTTGTAAGTAGATATTTCTCTGGATTTTGTCTCAAAATTCAAGATATATTAGAGTTTGTGATAGCAATGCTGACAAAATGCATACTGATAAAAATAAAATGAGTACATGAATATTACTTATGCCATTATGTTTGCAGATATTTTTATAAGTGCATTTGCCAGTTTTAACTGTAAAACCCATTCATATACATTTTCAATGGCAGAAATCCATCTTGTCATACTTTTTCTTGGGATGAAATGTACATAGGAGTTTTATTTATTTATTTTATTTTTCTCTGTGGATGCTTTCTGCACAAAAAATGTTCATAAGATGGAAAGGTTCGGGCTTTATTAATAGCGTGATATCTCTATCAATAAAATGCACAATGAGCAGAAATTATTTCTACTTATTTGGGAATTTTGCAAATATATAATTTCAATTAGCAGTGACAGTATTTAGGATACTCTGTTTCTATTGTTAATATTTTGGGGTTTTTTTACTAGTATATGGAAAACAACAGAAATTAACAAGCCCTTAATTTTCTATTTGGTTTACAAAAGAGATGTACAAGGTATAAGACATCTGCAGACAGGATTGAAATCAAGTAATGAGGAAGTGGTGTTGATGGTTTAATATCTAATCTTTTGTTAAACAAAAAGAACAACAGAAAGGAATTAACTTACCAGCAATCTTTTCCTTGTAATTAGAACCTTTTTATTATTTACCAAATAAACAGAAAGAAATAGAAACATATTACTGTGGCAGGATATTATACTCTATCTATTATGTTTTGCACACCTGAAAAAATATGTTAATAGAAATAATTGTTGTCATGTTAGCATCACTGTTTTCAAGCTGTCTGAAACAATTTTACATCCTCAATAAGGAATATTTAACATTTGAACCAAAAACAGTACAGCACGAATAATTAAAGGCTTAAGTTAAATACATAGACAGTCATTTAAATTTAGATCTGCAATAACATTTACTATTATTCTCTAAGGCTTTGACTGTGCTTGACAGAAACAAAGTACTCTGGGATTAATTTCAAGAAATGGTGCCAACTGTGCGCAATTTGCTGTAATTAAGACATGAAAGAGTACTAAATATTCAGATTAAAAGAAGCATGATGGAGCATGATAGAGAATCAAGGTGTGGCATCAAGCCAATAAAGCACAGTCAGTCATGAATGCTCAATAGTGATTGATATGAAACTTACACCTATAAACTTGTGGCATGTACTTAACAGCTGTGCAGATAAAAATTAAAATCATGGCACTAGTGTCTAAACGAAAAGGCCTCTTCTAAATCCAAAGTCCAAAGTGTGTGACATCTTCAAACAATAACAAAACAGAGGCCAATAATGTATTTTTGCACAAATAAGATGTTTAATCAATGAAAGGGGGTGGGGGAAAGATAGCATGGCAGTTTTTTCCTTTGGGATATCCCTATGCTTTGGGATATCCCTATGGCTACATCAACCTACAACGTTCACCAGAGTGTCAAATGAAAGAGGTCTGTAGCAGTTGAAACCAGGAGATTAAGTACACTCCTCTTTTTTTTTTATTCATCAAACCTTTTCCCTCTTTTTTAAAGGAAAAGTATTCATTTAGATCAAACTGCATTTCCCATTTTTCTCTCAGAATTAGATGGAATATTTCTTCTTGCCTTTGAACTTATAAGTATTGATTAATGATGTATTTATTGTAATACTGAATCTTTTCTTCAACAGACTTTTCTAAATTAAAGTCCTTGTAACTTTTTGATCCTAGAGGAGATGTGGGTACTTGACCCAATTGCTAATGAGGTGCTGTATAATCTCATGTATCCTATAGCTCAAAATAGCAGGATGCAGTATAAAAAGTACATCATAAAAGGCCCTCTTGGAATGCTTTTTGTCTTCACAGGCAATACGCAAAAGAGATGACCTTCTGAGAAAGTCGGGAACTGATTTCCTGCAGGCAAGGGAAGGTATCAAAGCAAAAGTGGCTGAGGTGGAGCACCTTGACAGTGTGGTCAAGAAACTGAAAGCCAGCATCCAGGACACACAGAAAGAAAAGAATCAGACAGAGACAGAAACCGCCATACTGAGAACTGAGATTCAGCAGCTAAATCAGTAACTGCAGGGTGTGCATAAGCAGTGCAGAAAGACAGGTAATAATGTACAAAAATAGTAATATTACAGAAATATGAATTTTTTACAGTCTAATTGAATAGAATTTTCAATCATATGGGCATGTGATTCTTGCAATCAAATGAATATAAAAGGTTCCATGTTCGGCTCTAGGGTAAATTTACAGATACAGACTGTGACTTCATCAAGACAAAATAAAACACAACTGGTTTGGGTTTGGGGGGTTTTTGTGGTTTTGTTGTTTTTTTTGTTTTGTTTTGTTTTTGGGGTTTTTTTGTGTGTTTGTTTGTTTTTGAGTGTTTTTTTGTATTTTTGTAGTTTTATTTCTATCTTATAATCCCTGTATTGATTTGGTGGAACAGCTATTTCTCTCCCAGAACACTTGTTCATTCATAGGCAATGCAAAATGTAATTTGAACTTAACAATTTTGATATAATTCTTATTATTTTAGGTGACTTTTTTAACCGATATGACTAATCCCTGTAAAGGTAAGTTAACATCTTTAGCAATAGTGCATTGATGCATACAGAATTTTTTTCAGGAGAGTAATGCACACAAAAGCAAAACAAGATAGAAAAAAAAGGAATAATTTTATTGTGGGCAATAAACTGTTTTAAATAATTTTTGGCTGGTACTTTTGGTTTTCACACTGAACATGTGTGCTAGAACTAGTTTTCAAAATAAGCAAATGCAACAAGGAAATTGCATTATTAATATTTTGAAGTCACAGTATAGTAGAGCTTGAAATATACTACTTTTACCAAATAAAATATTAATGAAGTCATTTGGAACATAATAGACAGCCTGTGTCAACCCCTTAATTTTCTCTTCCACTATTCACAACATTGCCAGATACGTGTTTCTGGATAAAACCCCCTAGAGGTCTGCTGCAAATTCTTTTTCAATACAACCAGATCATTGCAGATAATTGTATTACACAGGGTATTGATCCAAAATCGTTGTGCACCGGAAACATCTGAAAAAACATGATTATAGCTTTCTGGTTATTGTTCGTACATCATATAAGCAGGCTTTTGTGTGAATCACCTGTAAGAAAGGCAAGGTGGAAACATCAGAGAAATTACCTCTTTACAAGAATCTATTGATCACTTTAAATCAAAGAAGTATGTTTGACATAAGATTACCTGCCAGTTTGAACATTAGGTACACTATGTTATAGCCTGGGGCAGTTGTAAGTCTGACAAAGGGATTGTAAATAAAGCATGCAGCTGCTAGCGCCTCTGGCTTGGGATCAACCAAGGCTCAAGTCCAAGGCATAGGTAAACTTAAAATAATTTAACCCCTTTTTACCAGGACACATTGTGAGTTAAGCCTTATTATTAAAAGTGGTGATTAAATCACCTCTTGTATGTTTAAATAGCTATGCAATTACAAAAAAATACGTTGTTAGATCTGTTTACAAATCAAAGCAGATATAAAGGAAATAAATTTTGGAAAATAAGTCTGTCTCCATGCAGCAGATCACAGGTCTAAACTACTTCTAAGAACTTCTAAAGCATCGTTAAAGATCTGCTTCTGGATAATACATATATTCCTATCTCATAAAATTGACAAAAACTTAGTAAGTTCTAAAATTCAAATAAACTTCATTTTTTATATAAAGGATTGTCTTCTGGAGAAACAATTAAACAGATTGACAACTGGAAAAATTTTAATGGCAGAGATTTGTATTCCATGAGAAATATTTACCCTTCTTTTGATTTCAAACCCCAATCAAATACTAGGAGCCCAATAAGATAATTCAAATAGTCATATTAGTTGCAGTGAGGCCATCTACCACACTAAAGTTATTCAAAAATGTATTGCAAAAATGAGTCTGAAAGGCACTGAGAAATATAACCTTATATATATTATAATTCTTATTAAATGATTACAGCTTAGATTTGACTTTACCGGTACTGCTCGTTTTTCAGATATGAAAGAAAAGTCAGTTATACATTGTTTTTCAAGCTGTACATTTTTTTAAACACGTGTTGACACTAATAACTGTTTAACTCATTAGTTCACAAAGGTTCAGATTTGCTTGATATTCAAGCATAAGGATGAGCTCTGGGTGATATCTACTGCTTGTTAAATATTTAGCTGAATATTAGCTGTGTACCTTTCTGAGGCACAAATTTAAATATGAACAGTTTATATACTGTACTTTTACTCATGGAAATGGTGACTGTTGTGTTTTGTGAGGAGTCGGGTTATGTTACTGTCAATTAGAAAAGAACAAAGCAATATTTTTATATGAGGAAATTGATCTGAATATTCTGAATTCAGAAAGGAAGATATGATAGCTGAATTTAGATCCTGTGCATATGGTGTACGTTGTCAGACTTTAAAGACAGTAAATGCAGAATCATGTTAACAGAGTACAAACGGTTTTTTTTTAAGGAATTGTATCAATCTAAACCTTGAAAATATTGTTTCCTGACTTCATTGAAGGCTGATGTATTCTCATTCTTTAATATTATATTAGGGCACATTAAAAACGGGGGTTTTAATTTATGATCAGATAGATGCCTCTGTTATTATACTTATTGAACTGCTATCACTAAAAGATTCTTAATTTCCTATATTTTTCTGGTGTCGAATTTCAAAATAATTTGAATACTGCACAATAAAGGAACAGCGTGCTATAAAATGCTTGTTGTGAAGCACTTGTTTAAATGCTTAGTGTTATTCCACGACATCCTGGACCTGTTAACTACATGTGCTTATACGTCTAAAGCCATATATTTATGAAAGAGTATAAAAACAAATACATGTGTGTGGATTTGTGCCTGCGCAGGAACACATACACCTGCACGCTAACACAAACTCATATGTGCACATACTAAGGGCTAAATATTTAAATTAAAGCCTATGTACATATATCTTTTAGGAAAATGGTCAACAAAGAACAAAGGAAAAATGTCTTTGTCTTAAATCACTTATTTTTCTGAGAGCTGGCAGTGTACGGGTATAGTTCCTTTTGGTCTAAGGAAAGATTGCCATCTATTGGATGACCTTGGAAAAGAACAGGTTTTTACTATGCATGTGCTCTGTAATTCTCGAAAAAATATAATGAAATTGAAGACTTCAAGCTTAAATTGTACATGTTACTATTGTTAAATGTTATAAAAAATGCTTTATTTTCGAAACAGTGATTTTGAATTCTAAATTGATTTATGCTGCAAAATACAAAGGCAATAGGTGTTTGCTTTAGGAGGAACGAAATACTGGATGTGCATGTATACAGTAAGCTCTGGTAGCAGTTTAAATGTTTGCAGAATATTGAATCCAAGTTTCTTTATTTAAGTTTACTGAAATACGGTGGAAGAGACTTAAGCCAGCTATTAATGTATTTATATTATATTTTCCTCTCAAGATTTGGGAACGGAGTGATGCTCTTCTCCTGAAAACAGTATTTGCCCAGCTCTTACAGAGGATTGCACTGCATTGCATTTAAAACAAAAATGTCATTCGGCTTGAGCTTAAAATGTAAAGCTTTTTTTTTTTTTTTTTTTTTTTTAACTTACAGCCCAAGAACTTGCCAGTCAAGATGAAAAACTTCTTCTAATGGAATCCAGCTTGAAAGCAACTCAAGAGCAGCTAAGTGAGCAAATAGCAGAAACAGTTCGCCAAGAACAGAACAGTAGAAAATCACAGACGGAGAGCTGAAGACCCTGAGAAAACATATTCTAACTTCTGAAGAAGAAATAAGTGATTACAAGTGAGTTACTTCTTTTTCGGTATTTGAGAAACAAAAGACATTAAAGTCAGCAGTTAATCCTTTTAATATGTACTGTAATAATAATTTCTCTCAGGTAAGACGTAGTGTAAATGTGTTCTGTAACTATTGAATAAACTGTTAAATCTAAATGATTGATTAATGTATGTTTTAGAATACATGCTGCCCTTAAAAAATTAAATGTTGAAAAATACTATGATTAAGAGTCTGATTTATTTTTACAATAAATATTCTGTAGTGTTGAAGTAGAATAGTATGTGTATTTGTTTATTACCTATCTGTTAATGATATTCTCATCTTCCTCTTTTTAGAGACCAAAGGTTACATATGGGTCTTATCGTCTTTCTTTTTTTTTTTGTTAGAGAAGCTGCCTCTAAGCAAGAGGCTACCAAATTAAAGAAAATTTGGTGTTTGAACTTTTAGTCACAATAGCAAGGCATATATGAAGTTGTTAACATAAACAAAAAAAAAGGAAAACTTTATACTTCAGAAGAGTTTACACTGAAAAAAGTACTTTTGCTCCAATCAGCCAAATTTAGTATGCATTAGATTAAAAGCTAACCTAAGGAGTTAATCAAAAAGTAACAATGTTCAAAATTAGATTTTTTAGTTTAGCTTAATATTAACTATATTTTATATTGAGCCACAAAGTGATTCATTATTTAGTGTTCTTGAGATTCAGACTATGCTAAAAATTACTCACTTCAGTTGATGCTTTTTTCATGCAGTCATTCTCTTCTTATTAAAGTTATGTTGGGTTAAGCAATCCCTATATATACAGACTGAATTTCTAGCTTTTTTGTAATATCATTATGAACACTTCCTAGAAGATAATTTGGCTGCAAAAAGAGTCTGTTCATTTGGAGGTGGATTGAACATTTAGAGCTAAATTTTTTATCTCAGATTTGTGGCAAAGCGTCAAATATTACCTCAGCAAATGTTCTCTGAGGAAGATTTGCTAAATTCAGATGCAACAAACATCATGCATCTAAAGCAAAATATTATATACGCTCAGTGTAAATGACTTTTAGACTGGAACTTATCTGTTCTTCAGCTCAAATGTTTTAAGTTAATATTTATGCTGAAGACTGGGAAAAGCTTCATGGAAGAAACACTGTCTTCAGTAATGTGTCTTCATTTCTTTAAATAAAATAGCTTGGTGGTTTTCAACCTGTAGTAATATCTCTAAAGACATTACCTGTACTTCTCTAGGGAAAACATTGTCACTGATTTACTTTCCTAACACAGCTTGAATCTTTTGCCATAGTGGGTTTTCTGAACGATTTGAAGTTATTCCTCAGTTTACAAAATGCCATGTTATGCCTAATCTTGTAGATAGTTCTCTGTAAATAAATAAGATACAAACTTCTAGGACTACTGATTGTGGTAACTTAGTGTGAGATGGGGAAGGAGGGGGGAAGTGGAATTGAAACTCCCAGCTGTAACTGATTGATTGTGTCATGAAATATAGCTTTTGAGAGAGCAGGAATTTTGCAAAAGTTCACTGAAATGAGTTTCAGTAAGGTTGAATAGAGGGCCAAATGATAATCATTAAAAGATTTTTCAGAAGGGTTTTTTAATAGTTTTTTTTTTTTTTTTACTTTACATGAACAAATAAAACTTGAATGAATCTCTTCACATGCAAAAATTATTTACCAACCGACCCTTTTCTGTCCTGTTTTCTATACTTGTTTAGTGACTTTGGAAGTTTGTTACTTTAGCACATGAACATAATAAATTTTGAATTAACAACACCTTTTCTTAGTTCTGTAGATTATCGAAATTATTTTTATTTAACCTTATGTAAAATTTTTACTTCAATCTTTGACACCCTTGCTTTTTAAAAGTACTCCGACGCATTGCGGCAGGATTACAGTAAGCAAATAATCTGTTGAATCTGGAAAATTAAAACTGCAAATTCAGAACAATAGATTTAATAAATTGCAACTGATAAATCTAAGGAATTGACAACAAAATAATTTAAATATTGAAATTTCCTGTTAAAACAAAATACTGTGTACCTGAAAACAGTGATGCTGTGCCAGCCAGTATCTGCTCTATTCTGCTCCTTGGGAGACAGAAAGAACAATGGATCTCTGTCCCCTGGGTCTTTTGGGACAGAGAATGTCATAAGGGTTATATTTAGTCACTAGGAAGGGTACTGCATATGTCATAAAGTAACATCCCTTTGGTGCTGACTTATTCAAAGTCATACAGTTTTGCTTCCTTCCTCCTTAGTGAATCTGGAAAATGCAGCTGGTATCAAGGCGAGAGCACAGGACCATACAAAGAAAAATACAGCACAGCATAAATTGGTCACTTAAAACCACACTGACTCCCGAGATTCTGCTGTAGCTGTTGTGAGGCCTTTGAGGGGAAAGGTTCATTTCTGTATGCTTTTATTTTCTTGTTGTGAAGTCCTTGTTATTTTTCATGGAAGTGGTGAAAAAAAGGATTGACTACGATTTAAAAACAATAAACATCCATTATATTCATTAATTAACCAAAATAAAAATATTTATTTTTAAAACAGGGTAAAAACATTTTCTGCTAATTTCACAGGGTGCCCCAAATAAACTTATTTCATAGGGAAACAACTGAAAGTTTTTAGAAATCGAAGGCTTTGTTTGTTGTATACTTATCCTGGATGAAATAACCCCAAGGTAACACAAGCCTAGTCCCACTCCCCAGCCCTCCACCCTACTTGCCTCCCCCCAGTATAAGCCTGTTACACCTGAAAGATTTGTTTGGAATGTCCAGTGGGAACCTGGAAATCGTAATAATTTGTAGTATCGATTGTGTGAAGCTATGCAGCTGGGGCCTCTAGTGAATAGACAGGAATAGACATTTTATTGATTAACTTTTACAGTCATATTTTCAGGACTCTGCTGCAACATAATTTTCACTTCCCAGCTTTGTGCTGCTGCATCATGAAACTTGGATTCTTCTCTCTTAACATTTACCCACCTGAGAGAAACAGTACAGACTTGTCTTTTTTAAGCTGTGCTCTGCAGAAATGCATAATGTTTGGTGTAGTGAATTCTTTTAAATTTCCCCTCTCCTGTCACAATAAAATGAAAAATCTTCACGAGTGATGTTAGCAAGTATTGAACAAGTTCCACATCCTCTCTAACCCCCCATTAGATGCTATTTGCAACATCTTCTAATAATTATATTTCTCCTTCGAATTTTCATTCTTATTTTTTAAATAGATAAGATTCTGGAAAAAGCAACCCTCCTCTTTACATCCACAAATTCCAGAAGTGCTTAAAAGGAAAACCAGAACAGGCCCATAATGAAATGTATGGTTTTATTAGTGAAAATTTTAAAAGGAGAAGACAAAATGTTCACTTGCAAATCTGAAAGGAATTATCAGTACAATCTGATTTATTTTCAGGAGTGACATCCTGCATTAACTAAAATTGCTTAAAAGATTACTGAGAGGACCAGATTTCAGTGCAGTTACTAATAATTTAAGAAAAAATCTGTAGATGTACTGAAGCCTTATACAAACAAATCTCAAAAACCATTTTTCTTTTTTCATTTCTGGTACTATTAATTTTCAGAAAAGAACAAAAATGGCATTGTGCCACTGTGAAAAGGACTGTTGTATATTTGCTGGGTTCTTTAGTATGGGTAACTTCGTACATTTGATTCCTAAGCCATTTCCCTTTCATGCACTTAGAAGATTACCAGTGAAAATCCTCATCCACTTTTACTCATTTAGTGGCTGTTTATTATTAGTTGTTTTATGTGCTTACTTTCATGTGGACCATGTTTTTAACATAAGTTTAATAATGCCTCGTAGGCTGAATATTCACCACCCCATCATCACTGGTCCTAATATGATTTAATTGTCTGTCATCCCACTTCTCTTCCTATGTTGTGTTGCTATTAACATCTTCTAATTATAACAATGCTAAAGATATTCGTGGTCATGTTTCCTTTTGTCCTTCCCCTCTCATCAGAGAATGATGGTGTGCACCATATGGAGCTACAACTGAGGCAGAAGCTCTCCCATCCATCAGAAAGGTTCACTTTGTTTACCACTGTCAAACTTATGACTGAATAATTCCTATTTTGTTTAAAAGAATCAGAAAAAGTGTGGAGGGTTTAAAGGTAAGAATAACAACATCAAAGGAAGAGGATAAGTAGCAACTTTCTCAAGACCTCAATGTCCACTGGTCCTAGCATAAGTAGAAATATTCTCAATCAGGTGAAGAATTAGAAAATTTGAAGAAGCTGGTAAGTTGCTTCCTATTAATTTTCAACGAAAATTAGTATATTATTTAGCAAAATTATTAATTATAGTATCAGATTTTAATGGCATCCTAGGCCCCAATCTTTCAAACATATGAGAATGCAAGCCACAGCTTCACAGTTTTGTGAAACCAATTACCCTATAAACGTGTGAAAAGCTGTTCACAAAAGATTAAAGATGGAAACTGTTTTAAAAATCACTTATGACTTTTGTTTTGTAGCTGTGATGTTTGTACTATAAAAGTAGTGAATTATGATGTAAGGATTACAGGAAATCTCTGAAATATCTGACTGTATTTTAATTTAGGTTAATTTAATGTAAATACAAATTAGTGTTTGTGTGTGTGACTTAGTTAAAAAACAGGGAAATGGTATTCCTTCTTCTGAACCTTTGTGGAGATATTAAATAAGATCAAAGTAGTATTTCAGCCAGTTTTATCTGTTCTAGGTAGAGAATCCCCTAAATGCTTAGGACTCTGTGCACAGCATGCTAACTGAATTTCTAGATTTTCTGTTTAGTTTCTTTCTCCTCTTCTGTTTTGACATATCCATGCTAAAGCTTCTTAAAGTTGTGGTAACCTTTTAATTATGAATTAAGCAAAGGTAAATTTTAAAGCTTTTAAGAAGTAAAAACTTGAAATGTTTTAAATGTTTATTAAATAAATTAGATGCAAAATACAACAAAATGTTTATTAGGAGCATTTTTGTACACTGCACAAATTCAGGACTAATAATAGTTCCCAATTTTAATCAGAGAATTCTGAGGTCTATCATGACATAGCTGAAGGCTGCTTGACTCCATTGCTTTATCTTTTTCTCTAAGAGAAATTGCAAATCAGAAGTATTTTAATAAGCTTGGGCCATTTAGTTTGATTTTTAATTTCTAACTATTACTGGAAAAAGTAAGACATTAAGTAACTAAAAATTTGTGTTTATTGACTTTCACATATTCACATATTGACTTTGACACAAATATTTAAAAAAAAACCCCAAAAAATTATTCTCTGTTCAAGTATAGGATATGATCCTTTACATTTGTGTATTCCCAGACTGTAGTTATGACTGAGAAATGCTGAATTGATTGCAATGGAAATCTACCTGACAGTATATATTTTCAGTGGCAGACAAAATTATTTAAGAAAAGAGAATATAAAATTAAGAAAGACAGATGGACTCATAAGAGTGAAATACAAATAGTCTGAATCAGGATTGGTTTCAACATAATGTGGTGGAGGAATCCCCACTTATTGATCAACTTTAAAGCCCATGCACAGCACTTAAAAAGATAAAGTAAGCAAGGTCAGATAATCAAAGCATTTAAATAGTAAAAACAGCAACTGCCACTGTAGACTACTAAAATAAATCCATAATACAAATTGCTTTAGCAAAAAGTGGATGAGCAGCTGATCTTCCTATTGAACTTTTATACTGTTCAGTGACCACACTGGGGAGAGGATTGGAAGAAATGCCTTGAAGATCAATATTGAGTGAGAGGTAGCAGGGATTCATTCTGAACATGAAAGAATTACAAGTATAGCATAGAAATCCTGAGGAAATGTCATCAAGAAAGGACTGTTTTTTAAAATATCACACATATTATATGAACATAGTATTAGCTGATATCCTGCTATGATCTATGAGCATTCAAAGCTTACTAAATCAGAAATTTACTTATTGAAAAGCATAAAAATAGGAAAAAATAACTAATGTTTTTTACAAAATTAGTTTGAAGAATTTAGTAACCTCCCTTTCAAACAAGGGGAATTTAAATGGTCTTAATTAGTATAATGTTCCTACTTTCCAGCCATATGTATTTCAAATTTTTGCTAAATAGGAATGATGAACCAGAATATTGTGTTGTTTCTCTTTTTTGATCTTTTTGGTTTTTTTGAAGGTCAACATGCACCTGTAATTAACAAGTTTAATGTAAGTGCTATTTCTTCAGATCTATACAAAATAGCATTTCTGCAGACATTTAAAATATTCTATAGAAACTACAATGCTGTAATACAAGTGCTTCAAATTTCACTTTTTCCTAAATGTGTATAGGCTTTTCATTTTAAAATATATGTTAAAAGCATGCCATAGCTTTCATTTATACATTAATTTTTCCAGAACTATTCAAAGAGTATTTATGAGAACGAAATACTAGATGTGGAAGTACTACAGTAGCTCATTGTTTCAAATACATTATTTTCATTCACTGTTTTATTATATCATTGTATGAGAAACACTACGTTTTCATGGATATATTACTCCTTTGAAGTGGAGAATCCTTCTTTTTTCTTTATTTTTGACCGTAATCTTTCCTTTACTTTCAGGCTCATTACCCTACCTATAAAAATGGTGTTATTGTTAGAAATTAATAATTCAAGGTATGATTATATTTGCATTTTAAACAATAAAAAAGAGCACTAAGAGTGTTTCAAGAATATAAAAATGTATTAAATAAAAAAAAGCAAAATGAGCATTTGTGTTCTCTTTGAAGATCTTTTTTGACAAAATGCGTTAGAGCAACTAGATACCCAAAATCATGAAGTTTGTTCACTATGGTAACTACCATACACCCTTTTGTAATGCATAATTATTTACAACTACTATTGGCTCCATTTTCGCTGTATGAATTGCTGATTACAGCAATTTCAATGGTAAAATTGTGAAAAACCATATTCACAGTTGTCAAAGAAAGGTCAGCTTATTTGCATTCATTAGGAACTTGGAGGGCCATACAGCATGTTTTTCCTCTGGGATTCTTATGGTTATTGATTTGTATACAGCTGTAGGAAAAATTAGTTGGAATTATATTTCACTTACCACTGGAGGCTGTATATTAATAACAACATAGTTCTACATCAAAAATATTAGAACCAGCAAATTAAATAATTGTCATTTTTAAAACTGAAATTGTTATACTTAACTTTTTAAAAATAATCTCTTTTGAATGGCTAGAGGAAATAGTGAACTTCTGTTAATACTCACAGTATTTTCATTTGCACAAAAATGCATAGGCACTTATATTAATGTGACATAAAATATTCATAACTTCCTGTTTAGTAGTGTCTTTATATATGTTTATAAACCAAGACAATATTTAATCATATGCTTAGCCTTTCTTATATAGTGAATTTTTTCTTATATGATTGTATAATTACTAACCCTAAAATGTAATCTAAATATATGAAATATCCTGTCCTAAAAAATAATCCTATGTTTGTACTTTAGTCATTAAAGACTTTTCAAGACCAAGAGCTATATAAAATCATAAGGCAATGCTATAGTCATCCTTGACTATTAGCTCTTTAGGTATAAAAAAAATATGGCTAATGTCTTCAAAAAATGTCCACATGGATAACATACCAACAACATGGGGTTAGGTAAAGCACACTGTCAAACTGTGACAAACTTTTGTCCAAATAGAGACAACTTTTGATTTACAGATATCAATGATGCTCAGGTGGTATGCATTTGAAAGCCTTGTTTGTATTACATTGATAAATACTGTACATGATTAGTGCATATTTCTGTGAACTTTTAACACTTTAAATGGATTAGAATGTCTTATTTTGATCGTATCCATATTGTTCATTAAGATAAGATTAGGTCCTTAAAAAATGTTTGGCTTCTTTCCATTACATTCAAAAATGTTTAAAGTAGAAAATATAGAATACAGTTTTCCATAATGTGCATATATAACACATGTTTGAGATTAATCAAATCATGGTCACCTCTAATTAACAGCAGAGAGCAATTCCAACATGGGACAGGGCCAGATGACTAAGAAATGAAGCATATATTTAAAAGATGCAGCATACTAAGGGAAAGAAAAAATAGGTTATGACTTATGACTTAAAAATACTGCAAGTTTTTAAACCCTGTGGTTCTGTGCATGTGGTTTAAACATTTTATCTTGCTTTGTTTTTCAGCCGGGCCAAAAATTTTCAGAACCCTACAGTTTTGTAGGGAAATACAGCTTTTCTTTCAAAGTTAATTATTTCCATTCTTCATAATTAACTAGATTAAAAAACCTGCGACCTTTGCAACTTCAGATGATCAGTTTTGTTTCTCAAATTCTAAAAATGTCTGATTTGTATGCCAAAATTCTGTCATTTACCATGGTGCTTGCTTAGCACACAGGAAAAGCATTGAAGTAAATTGAATCTTTCCTCGTGTTTTGTTTTGTTGGGTTTTTTAAAATAGGAAGTTTTATAGTTTATGAAGAAGAAAACTCTTGGAAAAGAAATGTTGTTGCGCGATGAAGACAACCAGAGAATTAGACACCTTCCTGTCCTTTCCTTCAGATATAATGCAGAGATAATACCCCTAAAGTTTTCTGAATATCCGGTGTGAGATGCTGATGTGTGACCTGTGGCAGACTAAACTTTGCCAGGAACAGCTGTAGCCAATGTTAATTTGCTTTGAAAAGTTATATGTCCTTATAAAGAAGCATTAACAAAAGACATGAAAAAACAATGTTCAGCTGTGTCCTGTCTCTGACTGGGAGATGGTGCCAAGGTCGTTCTCACTGCAGTCTAGGACAATAGCTCCTGAGCACATACAAGTTTTGCTGTCCCTCAGTGATTCAAGAACTGCTTAACTTGCCTGTGAAATGGGGAAAGCTCTACAAGAAAGACTAGAGAGCAATTTCTCTTAGATTAACATGGAATAATGTTAGTTCAAACTTGTTGGTTCAAAAAAAGAGAGTGATTAATCTCTGTTCTCATATATCCCAAATGAGAGCTCTGATAGAAAGCATTTCACATTTTATTTATGCCTAGTGTGAGCCCCCTTATCTTCTTTTACCCCATGTTCCCAAATATTTTTACTTCAGCTGCTTATGTATAAAATGATAATAGACATGTATTCTCATATCATGGGTGCTGATATTTATGAAACACTCAGACACCATTGTGTTGAAAACCAGTGGCTTTATTTTATGTTGTTTTCTTCATTGTGTCACAATGTGATCTGTGTTTCTTAGTTTAAGTCATGTAAGCTGGTATATAGAGACATTATCTGTAGGTTGCAGATTCAGAATTTGCCACTGAATGGATTAGAAGTTTGTTCCAGGATCTTTTATTGGACTTAAATGCTTTGTGCAGTGTCCATGATTTTTAAAAAAGAATCACATGAGTGTTAATTTGTAGGTTTTGGAAACTCAGAGTGAAAGATATTTTTTCATTTATATCAGCACTTGGATATTGTACTTCATACACTAAAAGATAAATTATAAGAAATCAAAATGTTTAAATATTTGTCCGCTAAGGGATAAAAGATATCATACAAGCTGGATGTTTGAAGGAAGGGATATTACCAAGTGATAAATCTAAAAACATGCAAATATGTTTACATAGGTTGGGCAGAAATTATACTTGGAACTGTAATTCCGAAGTATTGGGAATGCTGAATATTTGAATTTGCCACAGTAATGTTGTAAAGTAAAATCATTATCAGAGCCTGCTTCCAAGTCAAAGAGATTTCAAGATGTACCAACTTAAAACTGGATTCACCTATTTTATATGGGTATTTTTCAGAAGGAACACCTGTGAAGGAATTCCTTGCTTAGTGTGTTGTATTGTCTGACTTAATCAGATCAGACAGACTTTTGGCAAGCAGTTTCTCTAGCAGGGAAGTAAAAAGGTAGCAAAAAACCCCAGGATATGTAAGGGGCATAGCACGGCACTGACCTTCTCCAAGACACAAGAGCTTTTCAACAAAATGGATGTAGAACTTAGATGATAGTTCCCTCTGTCTGCATGCACATTCTCTCATATACTTATTTGTTAATATCTTCCTTAGAAATATGCATATAATTTTCACTTACACTTTTCAAAATAATTTGGCCTTGAGCAAAAATTCAGCAAGACAAAATTCAATCCATCAGATGAAGCTGGGCAAAATTCTAGGTAACTCAAAAGTGTGTCTAATAATGGCAAATTTTGTGGTAGGCAGAAGAATGTTACATAGGTGTAATGACATCCTGGCAATCAATGAAGCTATAACAACTGGGGCTTTTCTTATGACATCATCTTGCTGAAGCTGGTGAGTGTGCAAAGGACTTTTTGCTCACAGACATCAAATGAAACTGAAAATTACAAATTCTAATGAAGGAAATTTATCTTGATGTAAATGTAATGCTGCCTTGCCTATCATTTTCAGAATTATATATTAGCCCTTTAAAAATAAATATCATCAATATCATGCAAAACATCAGAATAATTTTTTTAAGCTAGGAAATAATCTTGTTCTTTTTCTTGAATTTTTTCAAAATTATAGTCAGACATTTATAGGGAATGGACTTTAATTTGTCATCTGTTGCTGACTCCAATATAATCTACAAGAGCCAGTACCTTCTTCTAGAACCAAGAAGAGGCTTGAGAGAGTGAGTGCCGTGGTTCTGTTTGATTTGACCTCTGATTTTATGTTCATTGATTTGCATTCATTTGGATTTCCCTTTCAGATGGATCTTTCAGTTGTCAGAATTTCATAATGGCAATATATATCCTCTTTCTAAGCCCGGTAACCCTTAAGATTACATAAGATCTCTTCTTAAGGCAAAAAGAACTTCAGGCCTGCAAATACACTTGAATGTTTTGAAGTAGGAACTTTTATCCTCAGACATGACAATATTGAGTCCATCCTGTTCATCACAGATTTTTCACCAGACTTGAGTGTTCTCTTGTAGATTGTAGTGTTGACTCCTGTAGCTCACTCAATTCGTATCAAAAACGAATGGAATTTGTCTGAGTGGCTTGGATGATTTTGTTTTGGTTTGGTGGGGTGTTTGTTTGTTTGTTTGTTTGTTTGTTTGTCTGCAGCTGTTGTGGCCCAGTCCACTTTGTGGGTTAAGGGGAAGGTTGCTTGATTTACTCTGAGTGGTGCACAGGAAAAACAAAATCCTTGAGAGCTTTAGTATCTTGCAAACTTTAGAACATTTAAGGTAAAATAAGGTACTTGTCAAATTTTAAAATGTAGTCATTTTAGATAGAAAAGCAATAATAAAAAGCATAAAATTAAATTGAGAAAATGTATAAGAGAACAGGAAAAAAATTGGAAGTATAAGAGTAGAAAGGTACGAAATCACCATCTCTGGATCCAGAAATGAGACCTGATTGTTGAAATTTTGTGGTGTCTTGGTCAGAGTGATGTTGCAGTCTTGATCCACCAGGAGTGGGGGAAGCCATCAGTTTGGAGTGAGAAAAGTAGTTGCATTATTTGATACCTAATGATATTCCTGGATGAAAAAAAAATGCAAATTTTAAAGAATGCAAGAACAATAGCTGTGGTGATAACATCTAACTCTTATCTAGCAATTTACATTCAGAGATGTTATATTTTACTAAGAATGTGTAATTTAATTAAATTTTTAAAGAATACTAAGATTTTGTATAGAAGTGTGTGTATTTATTTATGTATTGAGTATTAAAACTGATTTTTATAGATTAGGACTTTGGAGCACATGATAGTGAAGCGTCTTGTCTTAAGTATCACCAAAGATAAAAAGAACAATACCATTTGAATAAAGGAATGTGAAAAAGACCAATTTATAACAGAAAATGAGCATGGGAACTCACAGGAACCACTTATTCTACAGAAACTCTCTCTGTTTGAATTGAGAGTCCATTTTTCTTTCAGTGAGAAAGGGAATAGGCTACTTGGTGTTTATTAAAGGGGAAAAAATTCACAAAATCTGACAATATTAGCATTCTGTTTTACTCTACCATAATTTTCTTGTCCACTCTGGAGATTTGGATTAAATACATGTAGTTTGAATTTTCTTATGCTTTTCATCCCTGTAATTAATACACAGGAAAGAAAGCATTGAGGTAAGTGGGGCAATATAATAACATGTTGGTTTAAATGGAATACTTAAAGAAAAACCTTGCCATGTGCAGGAGGAGCTTTTAGAAGAGCAGTCAGGTGAGAATTCTCCAGCTGGACTAGGGCACAGTGAAAAAACTGATAAAATACTATAGTACTCAGGTAACAGCCTTGGTACAGTATGTGAAATTGAAGCTTAATATTTGAAGTAATGTAAATGGATGTTCCTAGCATATTTTTCCACTAGAAGAGGAAATATTATTTAAATAACATTACCTGTAATATTCACTTTCAACAAATAAGAATTATTACTGAAAATATTTGGTGAAAATAAAATAACATTATTTCATTTTGAACTTTTGTGGGTGGGATTCATCTTGTCTAATTTTGGATTTCCAGTTTAGGTGGAAATACAGGAGGGAGGTCCCTAAGTTCCCATTATAGTCATTACAGACTTAATCAGTTCACAGAGTGGAATCAAGAGCTGGGCAAACACTGAAACAATCAAGTGATAAAATGTGTTTTCTGACTAGTCTAAAAAAGTCTCCAGACAAACATTCAACCAGGCCTCCACTGGGTGCAATGGAAGAATATGTATGCAGTCACACATAATCAATTAAATGCAGATGTAGAAATTGATGATCTGTTGAGTTACCTTTTCCCAATAATTCATTAAATTCTACAAGTTATTTGATTTATTTATTTGTTTGTTTGTTATTACTAAATGTTACTAGTAAAATGCTATTACTACTACTACTGCTAAAATGTTACTACAAAATGTTATTACTAAAGGCATTAATAAAGGCCATTGCTCTGAAAGATAATATATAAATACAAGGATTTAAAAGCAAGTGATTTATGCCATAGACAAAAAAAAAAAATAGATAATCTTTCCTTTATCTGTGTATTTTATTGCTTATATTTAGGGTATTTTTTCTGTTGTATTTGGGCTTGTTTGGTTGGTTATAGGCATTGTATTTTTTTTTAAAGGAAAAAAATGACTGGAGAATGTGGAATATGATAAAGTGGGCAAATAGAAAAAATAGTAGAATACCGTTTTCCACCCTACTGTAATCATTTCATATTGATGTAGATTGATTATTTATTGTATTATTTCTCTAAAAAAGTATATTAATTCTGGAGTTTGAGTGAACCTTGAACAGAAAGAATATAGTAATATTTATTTTACTGAAATTTTTGCCGTCTGTGAATCAGACAGCTGCAAAATATTTCCATTGAAAACACTTAAACATTCAGAGGCCAAAAGAAAAAAGGTACAGGTTGGCTAAAAGAAATATATTTTCGTTTTTTAAGGTTTCACTACATGAAATTTCAGTGGAAATAGTAGTTGACGAATAGCCACTAAATATGAACAAATTTTTCACTTATTTTTATGATGTTTTGCATTTCCAGTGTTTCTGACATACAGCCCAACACAATACTAAAAAAACAAAATTAAAATTGTTTACTTGAATAAGTATTTCATAATAAGGCAATTTGAGAGAAAATAAAGATTTAATGTAAAGGCAAATATGCAATGAAAATCAAATCAAGCAAGTGAAATAGTTAATCACGCTAGCACTTGGATTATCAATGTATCATCATGCTAATTTTTTTATGCATGCTGATTTTTCCAATAGAGGCAGATTGCCACTGGGAGCAACTGGTGCCATTAAGCTTCCAAATTAGTCAGTTCTCCAGCTAAGTAGCTTGGGAAGGTACACCGAAGGTTTCATCTTTCTAAAGACTCTATTTATTATCTTTACTTATGTAAAGAGTTCATTAGAAAGAATTTTACATTGAAATATGGTAACTTTTTAGCCTCCTTTAATGCAGTCACACGTCTTTAACTACCAGACATAAAACTGCTTAATTCTGTGGATATTAATGGATTCATGTGTCATAAAGCCAGAAGAAACAGTGTAATCGAGTCTCATATGTGACACAATACAGGCCATGGGACTTCACTGAATTAAGTGGTACGTCATGTCTAAGTAAATGTGACTGAAATGGAGCATATTAAAATACAGCATACATTTTTTTAATACATTCTTGACTTTAAAAACCCACTGTAACAGAATTCGTGACAATCCTTCATAGGTTCTCTCAATAAATCCAGATTTTGAAAGCATGCAATATGTTGATTCTTTATCATTTTAGCCTCTTACTCAAAATGTCATATGAAATTTAATATAGAACTAAAGCATGCTATCTTTTCATCTTAATCAACAGTACCTGAAATTTGCTTAAAACCAATACAGCACATAGTAGGACAAACTGTGTTTACAGTACAGAAACAGTAATTTTTAGTATTTATATTAAAATAATTATATTAATCTGCACGTGTTCTTTATATCTGCAGTCAATGCAAATTAGTATGGATTTATGATATCAGTCCTTCCATAGTTTGAGTGAAATAGATTAGTAAATGCCAGGGCAGAATTATTTGAATCTCACAGTTAGACCCAAAAAAGTATTAACAGAGAATTAGTAGAGCATTATAGTATTAGTTTCTACTTTTTTGAAAAACCTTTCACAATTTCTAAGACCATGCAGCCTAAAAATGGTCTAGAATTTTTTTTTTCTAATAACTCTTCAAAATTTTTTAGGAATTCTATATCGGAAAATAAAAATCAATATGTAGTTCTGTGACTGCAATAGTTTTTATCCTAAACCAACTGGAGTGAATTCCATTGTTACTTTTGATTTCTTTAACGTCTTTTTGTTGAGGGGAGAGAGATGCAGATGTATATAAAGCTATTGAGCGAATTACAGAAAGAATTTTATTTTTATATTCAAATTCCTTTGATTAATTACATGCCACTCTCTAATTTTTGTGGGGTTTATTTTTTTTCTCTTAAGATACTGTTTGTGCACATATGCACAGTTACATATAAGTGTATACCTGCAAATCAATGTCCATGGTTATGTCTATATGGAAGTTGACCCATAAAATTTATAACAACTTTAGGACATTATATATATACTTAGGGATCACACCTCAAACAATTACTTGTTCAAGATTACCCTTTCCAGAAGAATTACTAACTTCTAGTTTTGTAACTAATTTCTACTTATGTATTTTAAATTGATAGAATAAATCAAAATAGAATCAATCATCATTTTAAAAATTAGTTTTAGAATTGGTTTAGTTTATTTATGTTTTTTTTTGTTTTTTTAATGTTTCAAGGTAAGGAATGTTTTGGTAAGCATAATTTAGCATCTCCAATACACTAATTTTCTCTGAAGTTTCTGAGGAGAGCTCAACTTTTTTTCCTTCAAATCTAGTTCTAAACCCCTTGTTTTAAAAGTCTTCACAAAGTTAATTTTAAATTTTTAGAAGTCTGGTAACTTAAAATAGCTTGACTTACTCTGCACCAGATTTTGCTTATCATGTTTTTGAGAGTGTTGTTTCATTACACATTTCTAAGTCAGTAGCATTAAAATATAAAATGTTTCTAAGCAGATCAGATTACTCAGCTCGTTTATTTTTTTGTTTGTTTGTTCCTAGCAACAATAATTAACTGGTACAGTGATTATGAGAATAGCATTTCACAGTGTTAATATTCTATTTGAATTTATAAGTAATTTTCTGTCAACAGTGTTATCAGCAAACTTCTGTCTACAGGTTACTCAAAGAAATCTTATAAGTAACTTCAGATTTTAAACTGTATGGACTACATCTACCTAAAATAAGCAATATGTATCAAATTATTCTTTTGATTTTGTTTCCCTTGAACAAAAAGCTGCTGTCAAAGGTGAAAAGATCTTTACTTTTCCAGTGGAATTCTTTTTCATTTCTCTCATTGTTATGGATTCATAAGTAAGCAATTTCACATTTTATTACAAAATAAGTAGAGGCAGGTGTCTAGAAGATGGGGAGAATGGCATACTCAATTTCCTTGTGGCATATATTAAAGTTTTAGGAACATATTTGCCTAGACTTCTGCTGGATTTAGTCAAACTTCAGCTGACGGGTAAGTAAGCGTTGTGTAAACATCTTCTTTGTTGTACCAAAGTTTAACTTCTCTTCATTCAGACTTCATGATTTCTTCATTTTTGCATATAGTAGAGTGTTGTTAGCAACCAATATAGGAAAAACCAAACTTTAAATAAGAAAAAGGCAAATAATGAGTAATAAAGCCGTGACATTGAGTTACATATTGTTTTAATATAGAATAAGCAATGTCTAATAAGAAGTTTAATTGGCTTCCTTGTTAATATTTAGTGTTACTGTTATTCTAACAATAGCTATTAGATTTGTAATCTATTTTTGTTGCTCTAAGACCATAGGTTTTAAACATCTTCTAACTACTCTATTTCTTTGAACTACAGCTTTTATATTTTGAAATTATAATATACCTTAGTCACACCAGTAAGCTGGCTGTAGGCTAAAATGAATTCTAGTCGAGGTGCTATCACTACCTGTACAGAGCAGAATTAAGGGTATGTGATCCACTTTTGCTCCATTGCATGCTTAGTATTGTTGAACAATTTAGGTTTATAAAGATGCTTCTGAGTGAGCACCCAAAAAAAAGTCTGAGAATCATGTCTACGAAGACTCTTCCTTTCATTTCTCCTTATTATTCTTTAATCAGAACTCTTGCTTGTAAATCATGTGAGACCAATCTCCAAAATGCATGCCAATGAATAATTTACTCCTGATTTGGTATAATCTCAGGAGTCATTTAGGAAACCCACATGATGTATACTGCTTAGTAGAAACCTGAATGAGGCGTTTGAGTGTATGTGGGTGCATGCTGCATTTCTGTTTACCTAAATTTTAACTTCTATCTCTAAAATACTTTAGAAATCATGTTTACATTTTGTATATTTTTTCCTTTGATTCATCAATGATTGTCCTCTTTTCCAGGTTAATTTTAGGAAATCTCTAGACAGCTAGAGCTCTAAAAAATGCCTTGCTTCAAAATGGAAATTTCTGGAATTATATTTATATACTTACAGACACCTGACTTTCTATGTACTGTAGCTACTCTTCAACAATTTATGCTTATGTAAATTGGGATATAGAATAGTTGATGTCTTTTATGTTATATAACTCCATTACTTTTACCTTCTAGGTCAAATATAATTGAAAAAATATCTCAGTCTTGCTAAATTGATTTACAACACAAAAAGTAACAACGGAATGAAGTAATGTTAATTTGGAGAAAATATTACGATATGAGGAAAATTCTAGCCTTTTCATATATGGGAAGTTACATTAGTGACAGAGAAACTACTTTGAAATAAATAACACTCTACATCTTAGAATTTGAAAGGGAAGCCATGTAGGCTAGTACCTCTTACCTCTTTCTGTGCTGTCAAGGTGTGCACACAATTTCTGTTACACTCATATATTTAGAAAAGATCACACTCCAGTAAGGTTACAGCTGCTGGAACAGTTCCACAAGGATTGTGAAAATTTAAAATTTGGAGTATACAATTTCTGTATGATTTTTCATCATCCATATTAAATGTACTTATAGATGGCAGCCAAATAATATTTTATAGAAGGAAAAAAGCCCTAAATTTTCAAATATATTATCCATATGTCTGATTTTTAATTTCCTTTATCTGAATATATTTGCCAATAAAATATCCAGTGAATTTGATAAAGTCTTTATATTTTTGGGGAATTTTAGGTCATGCTTACAAGTGGGAAAGAGCAGAGGATGAGAAAATGTTCTACATTTAGAAAACATTATGATTTCATGCCATGTGTGCTGATGCAGAAAAAAACCCAAACCTGTCTAGTTCCATATATTCAGCAAGATTTAGGGAAAGATCTTTAAAAAAAAATATTAAAATAATCATGTATATGAATGCATATAATGTTTATGTGCCTTTCCTGCAGAACAAAATGTTCATTAGTATTCACATTTGACATCCAAGGTGTGTTGAAATTACTAAAATATTCAATTAGCAGGAGAGAAGGAAATGTCATATAGTGATATTCAAGCATCTCTAGATATCCTTAAGAAACTGTAAAATTACTATATTTTACAGGAGGTCAGAAATTACAGACTATGACCTTGTGTCTATTTTACTATGCATAATCTATTTAGACATCAAATAATGAGGAAATGGACCTCCTGTATAAAAAGACCAGTTAAGATCCGCTGAGATTTGCTGCATGCAATGTTTCATTCTTTTCTTCAAAGAAACATTGTTTAAGGACCGAATTCTGTGAATAATTAGTAAAAAGGTGGCAAAGGGCCATTTTATATATATTGTGTGTATAGATATATATATATATCTTGAATCCCTTTGGAAAAGATTATTTGGGATTTAAAAGGGCATACATTTTTGGGAAGGTAGCTGGGTTGGAAGAGACTTTAAAGATCACTTACTTCCAACCACCTGTCATGGACAGGGACATCTTCCACTAGACAAATTCCTCCAAGCCCCATCCAACCTGACCTTGAACCTTTTTAGGGATGGGGCAACCACAACTTCTCTGGGCAGCCTGTTCCAGTGCTCCACACAGTAAGGAATTTTCCCTTAATGCATAATCTAAACCTACTGTATTTCAGTTTGAAGCCTTTTCCCCACATCCTGTCACTACATGCCCTTGTAAAATATCCTTCTCTATTTATTTTTTTTTTTTTTTGTAGGCCCTTATTAGGTACTGGAAGGCCACAATTAGGTCACCCTGAGGCCTTTTTTTTTCCAGGATGAACAAACCCAAGACTCTCAGGCTTTCCTCATAGGAGAGGTGCTTCCATTCATCTAATCATCCAGAGGTGGTCGTCCTCTGGACTGGCTCTAACAGGTCAATGTTCTTCCTATGCTATATGTGCTATGTTGCCAAGGTAATTTTTTTTCCACCCTATAGCACTGTGAAATCATTTAATATAAAGTGTTGCACATAGTTACAAATAAAAGTATTTTCAATATCGCTGCTGACTCCATATTTAATATAAATTGCAATTAGGAAAAAGCAGGGAATATATAAAGTTTCACTGCTATTGACTATACATATATATAGAGAGAGAGAAAGAAAGAGAGAGAAGGAAAGAAAGAGACAGGAGTAGAAGATTAGCTGTTTAGCAAAATAAAAGGTTCAAATGTTTTTGATACAAAATCCATTCTCACTGAATGACCAGCAATTCTACAGTCTTTTCCTCTAAACAGTTTCTATGCTTTCTTCTCCATTATCTATAATCCTTTCTCATTTTGATCTTTTAGTACAACTTGTGACCTTTTCTATTATGTGATTATTTCACTTCAGATTTCCAGTATTTCCAACTTTCCCAGTTCCAATTGCCTCACATCTTTCTGGCTAGAATTTCAGGGTGAAAATTCTCTGAGGTATGTGTACTACAAGGGAACAGTATCATGGAGTGGTGCAGAGAAGTTTGGGCTATAGTCCCTGCTCTGAATATCCTATGTATATCTCAAGTAGTCTTGTAGTCATGCACACCAAATGACAGTATGAAAGCAGGGATGAAAATGGAGCTTTTTATTTTTTACTGAGCCATTCGCAGTTTTTGCCTTCCAAATTAAGAAGACACAAATCACGTTTTGAAATAAATTCAAAATTTTATGGTAGATCTGAAGGTCACAATATATCTTCTGTTACTCAAATTGTTGTTTTCTGGAAAAATCACTGGAAGGAAAGTCTTTGTCAGTGCTCCTGAATCAGTAAGGACAAAAGCCATTACATGTTTCTTAAGAGGTCCATAAAGATATCTATACTTTAATATCATGTTCTACACTAATAGTTTAGCTACAGATTTGCAGCAGACACTTGTCCTTTCTTCAACACTTTTAATCAATTTAATTTCTCTGTTCTCTTTTCTGTGTTACACTTCCCTTCATGCAGTCTTTCTCTCCAAATCTTTTATTGGGTTTTTCCTAGTCTTCCTTGCTTCTGCAGGTTTACCATGGATTTGCACTGCACAGTGTATTTAATAACTTATTTGACGATATGGCAGTGTTAATGTGTAACACAGAAAGACTTGAGTTACATTTTTACTGAATTAATTACTACATTTCTAACTGCAGCCTATACAGAATTTTTTCAGTTCAGTAGTAACTCTAAATCATAATTCACACCCTCTGAAAAACAAAAAAAAATGTGTGTGGGAATTTTATTTTGTGTTTCAAACCTGTGACTGGAACCCAAACAATTTGATTTAAAACTTAGCAAACTATCCCTCAGTTCTACATTAGAGACATTCTTTTATCTGTAATGTTGATGAGCCTAAAAATTAATGTTATGAATTCTCTCATTCTGTTTCAAGAAGTTTGGTTTTTAGGCTGATGGCTCACATCTGTTCAAAGAAAATAGTTTCACTGCCTGCAACGTCTTTGTAAGTGAAGGAAGAGATCTCTTGTTGCCTGTTGTAATCAAAGATGCTATAATTTCTGCACAATAACACAATCTTTATTCTTTTCTTTTCAAGCTCTACTTCTTGCTGGGCACATATAAATTTTTTCTCCTCTTCTCAGCACTAGAAGGTTCAGACACCAAATTCTTTGTGACAGTGAATCAACTGATTGTATACTCCATTCCCAAGACAGAAATAAAGGCACTAGGGACTGTAGGACACACAAAAAAAAAAAGAAATCCAGAGGCTTTCCAAGTCTCACTATAGCTAATTTTATATGTAGCCTTTTGACTCTGTATTTAAAGGGAGTTTGCTACTGATGTTGACTTTTCCATATTAGAAGAAAGTACTATGTATGTTTGACATAATTCTAATAATAGAAAAACTTATTTCTTCTTTCCGTTATTGGAAATTGTGTTTCCATTCTTTCATTTGTGTGACAGCTGTAGAGCATATTTTATTTTATCTTTAATTACTTTCAAGGGAAAGAGGTGAGCTATTTGCTCTGTTTCAGGTTTTGATATTTGAGTGTTAGAGGAAACGAATAACCAAAAGAAGAATAATTTACTTAACCCCCTATTTACAAAATCCTATCTTCTTTTTTCAAAATTTATTACTTTTTTCTGTGATTAAGTGTTCCTTATTAAAGAAAATATGATTTAAATTGCTAAACCTAATTACAGAAACATTCTGCAAATGTGCTTAAGCATCAAATAACTTTCCAATGACATTCTGATAGTCTTATATTGGTTATTCTTTTGTTTTTGAAGGGTTTGTGTTCAGTCTGGATGTTTTATATATTGTCTTGAAACATATTTATTGTTACACATAGTCTAAACTGAGAGAAAATCCCCTTGATTTAGATTTTGAATAATTGGCTTGTTTAAAAAAAAAAAAAAAAAAAGACTTGCTGACTGGCTTGAGTAATTTATTATTTTTTCCCTTAAAATAGTCATAGAAACTCAGCTGCACTATAGACCTGTAGATGGGATTTGGAAGAGACTCCATTTTGCCAAGGAGGAAAACATAAACTCATTCTATAATGAAGACTATTTTAATCATTTTTCTGTATGCTCAAAACTCTTTTGATATTGTTGCTATTCTAATTGATTTTAAGGTACTAGATCTCCACTAAGCTGTGGGGCTTTGCAGTAAGGGATATAATTGCCATCCTTTTTTGTATAGTAGAAGGATGTACTTGATAGGACATAATCAATCCCTGATTTGTTAGGAAAGTTTAGTTCTTGTCCTGTCTTGCCTGCTTTGGTATTAAAGTGTGCAAGACTACCTATTATGTTGTTGCAAGTCAGAGTTTTTACAGGTGTAAATCCATCAGATTCTAGAAGTGGTTTTAAAGTTTTATGCTCTACTATATAGTGATAATTCTTAGGTAGTTGTCACAATGTCAATTGCTCCAGCTGCTCTGAAGTCTTTCCAGAGTCACAGACAAGTACATTAAATTTAAGTGATATGGAAATATTTTTCACTAACTACATAACTCACTACTTCAGATAGTGTAAAACAATAAAAGCATCAAAATTCATTGTGAAGCTTTACTGAAAACTCATCTGTGCATGCTGTTATGTTATGGAATGTCCTTCTGTTTTACATGTCCAGCAAGACAGTGGTATTGTTAAAGACTGATCTGGTCTCCATGTTTAAACCATTTATATTAATAGTATAAATTTTATATAAGACTTAGAAGTGTGTATGTGTATATATATATATATATATACACATATGTATATCTATTTCCGTGGTTCTAGTTCTATCTTCTAGTTATATAGAAGGTAAGGTCATTAAGACAGTAAGACCTGATTAGGTTGTTCCAATGCCCTGACAAAATAAAATTGTATGCGTTCCTCCTTCTGTGATCTCTGATTCTTTTCTGGTTTCCATAACCTGTTTACTTAAAAAAAAAGGCCCTGAGTAGAGCTGTCTAATTTTTCTAGGTGCACATTAAGGTTCACTCTTGATGTAGTCTCATTGATGTTTTTCTATGTGCAACGTAGTAAAAAGTAGAAAGATGGAGGAAATATAAAATTCACCTCTTTCCTCACATCTGCAAATAGGAAATGAGATTTTGAACCGAGTTTGGGTGGAATGAAGTTAACTTTCTTCATAGCAACCCATAGGATGCTGTGATTTGCATTTGTGGCTAAAGGAGTGTTGATAATACAGCAATCACTAATGCTCAGCAATGCACAGCACCAAGGCTTTCTTTCTCCACCTCATGTTCTGTCAGAATAAGTAGGCTTGGGGCAGACAAGAATTTGTGGGTGAACACACAACTTAACCAAATTGACCAACTGGATATTCCATACTGTAAGCTGTCATGCTCAGCAATAAGAAGCTCAAGAGAAATAGTAGGAAGAGGGAAGTTTATGATTGTGGTCTTTGTTTTTCCAAGCAACTGTTATGCATGCTAAGGGCCCTACTTCCCAGGACATAGCTGGATATCTGCCTACTAACAGGAAGAGCTAAAAGAATTTTTTTTTCTGGTTACTTATGTGGTTTTTGCTTAATTTCTTTAACTGTCATTATCTTGATTCACAAGCCTTCTTGCCTTCCTTCTGTTTTGATCCCATCCTGTGGAAGATGGGAGGGAGCAAGAGCCAGGCATAGCATCTGGCAGGGATTAACCCAGCATAGACTTTAAAAGGGCAGACAGGGAGACTGCCTATGTGTAAGTACACAAACACACATAGATATGGATAAATGGATTGGTGTTGAGTTTATTCTACAGCTCTTGAAATAGGATGGCAATGGTATAGTGTGAAACAAATCACATAATAAATTAATATGCATAGAAATGAGAACACATTTTTTCCATCTGGAAAAAAGAAAAAAATAAAAATATTTATAGATCTGTCTCCTCTACATAAAAAATCTCCAACCTGAAAAGGGCACTTGTTCACACTGTTATTAAGAGGCTTAGATCAACATATTTTAAGTAGCTAGAGAATACCTCCAATCTTTTGGAAGTAGAAATCCAATGGAAATTTCCTGTAGGGTTTAGCTTAAAAAAAGAGGTAGTAGATTAACAAAGCAAACAAAACAGCAAATACTCAAAAGGTCAGACCCCATACTCCTTAACCATCAGAGCACAAATATTTCTTTAAAGATATGTGCACATATATGTGCATTTACTATACTGCCAAAAAATGTTTTTCTTCCATTTGTTCTTTTGTGTTAATAGAATGTAAATTTCGAGGAGAGGTGAAACCTGTATGACATATCTGTCAAAATATTCATTACAAACAAAACTCTTCACACTTTTTAACAGTAGATGCTATTTTATGCACATGTTTTGATGTCAGCATGATTATCTCTTTGTCATTCCTAGTTTGTAAGTACTCTTTTTGCCTAATTTGACAGCATTCATTCTTCTTCTCTAACTTTTTAAATGTCTGTTTCTTCAGAAAAGCTAGCATTCTGTTGTCAAGTAGATTTTTGCAGTAGTAGGTAAATCATCACTGACCTTTTCCAGCTTGTCTGCAACTGTCCCTTAGCTGACATGATTAACACTATGCAATTTATTGATCATATTTTATTTTATTTCATTGTAGCTTTTAAGTACTGCATAATATTTAAAGTGAAGTTTATGTTGTAAATATAATTTTTCTCTCACAATAATTTATTCCTGATATATACTTTTTTCTTTTTTCCCCACTCACTCTAATTTCTTTATTATTTTTTGGTATTAGAAAGTCATTAAAGAAGACGGCAAGAGACATAAATATGAAGGTCGTAGAACCATAGAATCATGGAGCAGTTTGAGTTTGAAGACATCTTTACAGGTCATCTAGTTCAAACTTCCACTGCAATGAGCATCTTGAACTACAAGAGGTTGCTGAGAGTCCAGTCCAGTCTGACCAGTAATGTTTCCAGGGATAGGGTACACACCACCCCTCTGGGCAGCCTGCTCCAGGGGTCACACCACCTCCATTGTAAAATACTCCTTCCTTATGCTAAATCTGAGTTGACCTTCTGTGTGCTTTACCTCTTGTCCCGTTGCAACAGACCCGGAGAAAATGTTTGTCCACACCCATCTCACAAAGCTTTTTTAATTACTCAAAGACTAGAAATACAATTACCCCAGAGCCTTCTCTTCTGCAGGCTGAACAACCCCAACTCTCACAGACTTTTCTCATAGAAGAAATCCCTCCAATCATCTTCATGGCTGTCCTCTGTTTTCACTCTACAGGTACATACCATCCCTGTGCTGAGGACATCAGAGCTGGATTCAGTATTCCAGGTGGGGTCTCACAAGAATGAAGGGGAAGAATCACCTTCATAGGCTTGCTGGCCACCTCTTCTCCTGGTGCAGCCCAGGATGTGGTTGACTTTCTGGGCTGGAAATGCATATTGCTGGCTCAGGTCCACCCTTTCAAGCACCAGGACCCACAAGTCCTTCTCAGCAGAACCGTTCTCAATGCTCCAGCCTGTCAAATTATTAAATTTGATCTGCATAAGATCTATTAGATGTCCTCTGGGTATGAGTTATTGCCTAACTGAAAAGCTAGCATAGAAAATTGTTATGATATTTTCTCAGTGTTTTTGTGGCATTATACCTTAAAGTTGTACCATGCTGAAAAGTAAAAATTGAATCAGTGTAAAAAACTGGAAATGGACACGTGATACTGTGTATTAAAAATGTAAATGCAGGGAAACATTGTTTTGAGCCCAGGGAAATACATTTTTGAGCTTTATTTGGCAAAATGGTTCAGCATATCTTAAGAGTATGATAGGAGGTCTGAAATGGCACCTGTCTGCTTATCCATTTATAATATTGACAGAACATAGATTTGTAGTATGCAGAGTTGACAATTTCCAACCGGATGTTGAAGCACTGATCTACATGACAGGAATTGTGATCATTAGTTGCCATGCTTGAAAAGGATGTGGACAGATTCAATGTGGTTAGGTGCAATCAGTCCTGAAATTAATGCATAAATGGAAGAGACACTTTTTCATTATTGCCTACTTTGGGGGAAACAGTGGGTGCACTACTGTCAGAGTTCAGACTGATAGATATTGATACAAATCATTTTTATATGATCTGCCTATTTATTAGAATTGCTTTTCTGCTCTCTATATGGAAGTTCATGATGCATTACATTCTGAACTTCCTAATGTTCAGATTGCTGTTCTCATTGCAAGAAATAATGAAATGGATTCATTACTTTATTCTTAAAATGTTCTGATTTATTTTAGGATATACCTTCTTCAGGGATTTTATATACCCTTTTGTTGTCTAGTTCATTTATTTTATTGCAGAAGGGAACATATTATACATATTTTAAGGACCAAAAATTTTTAGATTATGAATGCACACAAATAGAAACAAGGACAAGGACCTGAGAAGATACAAATTCCTACTAATGTTTTCGGCATAAGTAAAACTCATTGTTTTTAATGTAATGATGACCAAAGAGGAATTAAGATGACAGGCAACTGATTTTTTAGATGTATCTCTACAAAATAAGCAATTTTTGGTATAGTTTTAAATTTTCTTTTGCAATTATGTTTTCCAAAACATGGTGCTTTCACTTTGAATCTAGAAAAGAAAACTCAATCAAATAATAATCCATTAGTAACTAAAATTTTGGATATGTGGGGGATTGTTCTTTGTGTATTTATCTTTTGAATTCAGAAGATGAAACTGTGGAAGCTGAAAGAAACTACTGTGAGTTCTCTGGACACAAAGATATTAAAAGGAAATTAACACTACTACAATGATACAAACAATCTGATTAAAAATGATTTATTAGTCTAAGCCTGTAGCACTACTCCTGAGCTTCAGGCACTATCCCTCTAGAGAGTTATACTTCTGAAGGAAAAGAAGAAAATATATCCTTCACTGCTAATTTAAAAAAAAAATCAAACTATTTTGAAGGTGAATATATGATTAGAACACAAAAAGTAGGAGCAGAAGGGCAAAATGAGAAAGAAGCAGAAATGTATCATTAATGTAAGCCTGAGAACAACTGACCTCTGGTATTTTCAAATGGGTTTGGTTGCTAGAGCTTTACCTTCATCTCTACATTATTTTTAGAGAGAGAATTGTACATGCATTTCTTCCAAATTCCTCCTATGCTTTATTTCAAATGTAGAATATTTGTGTTATTACCCTTTATCTCTCTTGCTACTTTAACATTGCTTCTTTTGTCATGTCATCTTAGATCTGTAAAGACTTCACTTTTTAGCTTTTTTATTTGCTTAGAGTCTGTTCTGTGACAGGTAAAGTGCTTCTCTCTGTACAACTTAATGAAATAAATACCTGCTTAAAAATCCTTCCTAAGAATAACAATTGCAAATGAAGGCAGGAAGTCAGCTTTGTCCTGGGCCCAGCTCAAATGGCTGTAACACATAGGTGGGGAATAAACGAGGAGTTACAAAAACATGTTCACCTGCAGGGCTATGGTCTCATTGTCATGGAGAGGCAGTGGAATGGCTACTGTGGAATGGAAGGACACAGGCTCTTCAGGAAGGACAGACAGACAGACAGGAGACAAAGAGGGTGTTGCCCTCCATGCCAATGACCAGCTGCAGTGCACAGAGCTGCACCAAGGGATGGATGAGCAGCAGCCTGAGTGCTTAGGGGTGAGGATTAAAGGGAGAGCAGGACAGGTGACATTATCGTGGGATCTGGGGCAGCCACCCAACAGAAGACTGAGCTGATGAGGCCCTTTACAGATAAACTGGAGCTGCCTCATGTTCACAAGTCCCTGTGGGGGATGTCAACCACCTCAATATCAGATCAATTTTCCCCTGTTGAAGGGAAAACACAGAAAGGGATAAGCAAGTGCCTAGAATGTGTTGGTGGCAATGTCCCTCTCCAAGTACAGCAAGGAGATGTTGTGCTGAAACTTTCTTACAAACAAGGAGGAGCTGTTGAGGTGGGGAACATAATGTTCAAGGGCAGCCTTGGCTGCTGTGACATTGAAATGGTGGACTTTGAGATCCTCAGCGAAGTGAGAGCACACAGCAAGCTCACTACCCTGGACTTCTAGAAAACAAACTTTGGCTTTTTCAGGGGTCTGCTTGGTAGAGTGCTGTGTGATAAAGGCTTCGAGAGAAGAGGGATTCAAGAAAGATGCTTAATATTGAAGGATCACCTTAGGAGGCTTGTGTGGATAACCAAGGAATTCCTGAACAACCTCAAACACAAAAAAGAAGCCTAAAGAGGGTGGAAACAGGGTCAAGTAGCCTGGGAGGAATACAGAGAGATTATCCAAGCAGCCAGAGATCAGGTTAAGAAGGCTAAAACCTTGATAAAATTAAACCTGGCCAGGGGCACTAATGGCAATAAAAAAAGCTTCTGTAGAAGCATCAGTGGTAAGAGGAAGACTAGAGAAAACATGAACCCTTTCAAGAGGAAACAGGAGACCTGGTTAGCCAGGATATGGAGGAGGCTGAGGTACTTAATGGCTTTCTTGTCTTGGTCTTCACCACTAAGTATTCCACCAACACCCCCTGAGCCATAAAAGACAAAAGCAGGGACTGGGAGAATTAAAAAATGCCAGCAATAGGAGACCATGTTTGAGACCATCTAATGAATTTGAATGTGCATGAGTCCATGAGACCTGGTGAGATGCATCTGCAGATCCAGAGGGACCTGGCAGAGTAACAGTTAATGTTTGACCTACTTTTTTCCTTTTATGATCTCTTGATTTCCTAGTGCATGATGACTCTCAGGCATTCATGAGGTCTGTATTTTCTGTACAGCTTGAAGCAAGTAACCAGAACTCATACACTGATGTACTGTGGCAAGACAGTGAATAGCAATGCCATCTCAGATTCCCACAGCCAATGCAGATTTGTTGATGCAGTGCTGTGCCTGGGCTCATGAGATTTGTTTCTCAGCCACTGCAGTTGAATGAAGCATTTTACAAATATAGTTGTACAGCTTCTAAATCCAAGATTGACTTACTTAACCCTTGTTTGATTATCTATAATACTGTTCTACATTGTTTATGGAGTTTTATTAAAGTTTATGCTAAAGAGAGCTTTATGGACAGTTAGTGCTGGGCTGTGTGGCACCAGCCAGCCTTTTTGTTGTACGGATAACAATCGTGAGACACACACTGTTCATCATCTTCACATCTGATGGGCTCCTATTTCATATATACGTGGAAAAGCTCAACAGTTGCTGTTAGTGTTGTGCTGTTCTCTACCATGCAATACACTGGTCAGCCTCAGAAGTAAAGAAAAAGAAATACGATGTCAGAAGGATGACTAGACCAGAAAAAATGTGGAACCTCTACTTCAGTCATGCATACTCACCCCTATATGACTGGATTGGGAATAAAATTCACTTAATTGGGTGACTGGGAAACCAGTCAAATTTTAGGGACTAATATATTACACTGACAAGAGCAATTTAAGAATATTTTCTTTCAACAGAATATTTCTTTATTTTATGATTTGTGCCAGAAAAGCTTCCATTTGTGTGATACAGTGTTAACATACAAAGAAAAACCAAATAGCTATATTCTAGCCTGAGAATGAGTTAAAACAATACAAATAAAGTCAAAAAGAAAGAAAATAATGACACTGATACAGGGAACATAAGATTTCTGGTACTCCCTTTGAAAGAAATATTGGTTCTGCCTTTGAATATATTCCAAACCTGCAATAGCAAAAAAAATCATAACATTAAGTTTCATAAAGAGCAAGGCTAATGTTCCTTTCTAGCTTAAGTGACAATGAAATTTACTCCAAATGACATTATTTTTATCATCAAGATCAGGACTGAGCAACTTCCTGAAAATATTTTTGGCACAAATTCAAACAAATTGTTCATTAACAGCTTTCTTTAGAGGGAGAACATGGATGACAACATTGAACTTGTTTATAGTCTCCAACAGCACAGACTTCAAGATCATGTGGACTTGTTTAGGTGTATATTATTTCTCTCAGCTGAGGTCTTTCTCTCTGTGTAAGGCTCATCCAGGTTTGAAGAGGAAAGCCTTCATCTGAACAAGCAAAGCATAGAATTAAATAAAGAATGATGAATACAACTAGGAGGCTCCAAAAATCTCAGGGTTGCATGGGGAAATTATATCTAGAATTCATTTGAAAATAATAACTTTTAATATCTTTTTTTCTCCACATTTCTCACAGCTTTAAAACTACTTCCTGTAGCAGCTGTAAAGAGAGTTTTTACAAGGGCATGTGCTGATAGGATGAGGAATAATGGTTAAGATTAAGTTAGTTAAATTAGGCTTAGATTAGAATTTGGGAATAAATTGTTTTCAATTTATTGAAATTGGGTAGGGAGATCCTGGAACAAGTTGCTCTGAGAAGTTTTGGATGCCCTATCAATGGAAATGTTCAAGGTCAGGTTGGATGGGGCTTTGAGAAACCTGGGGTAGTGAAAAGTGTCCCAGACCATGACAGGGGAATTGGAACTAGGTTTTTCCCAACCCAAACCTTTATATGTTTCTGTGAGATTTCCCTGCAAATTCCTTTCTCTCTCTGTAAAATTTTGATAGGACTTCTCTCATTGCCCTTCCATATACCTGTGCACTTTATTTTGTCTTCTTCAACAGACATTTATTCCAGGGCATTTCTTTCTGGAAAATGTCATAGAATCATAAATTAATTCAGGTTTAATGAGATCTCTGGAATTCATGTAGTCCACGTTACTGCTCAAAGAGTTTCAATAAGAATAGATTGCTAAAGACTGCATCCAGAAAAACTTTAAATAAAGATCTCCAGGGTATCTCCAAGGAATAGGGTTAATCTCTTCCTGTAACTGAACAAATTTCATGATAAGGAAAAAAGTCCTTAAATGTATTCCAACCTTCCCATGATACAAGTTCATATATCACTAGGCATGTCCATACTCTCCAACCAGGAGAGCAGTATACTGAAAAAGGTAAAAAAAGACAATAGTATTATACTTCAGACAGCAGTCATTAACATTTCAGGGATTAAATAAAACAAATACTTGTGTGTCCCCTCCAACTTCAGGATATTCTATGATTTTATGACTTAGCCGAAAAAATATAGACGATTATAAAGCTCCTCAAAGAACCTGATGGTGATGATGATTAATGTCTTACTAGCAGCAACAAGGATTGACCTTTCTCCACCTGGTAGATAGCTGCCTGGTCACAGAGATTTGCTGGTTGTCTCTTTGGGCTTTGTGAGCAAATAAATGCCTGGCCTAGAAGGTATTAGTTCCAGTCACTTGTTCTTTGAGCATTAGCCAATAAACTATTTCACTGTTCTTTGAGTTGTGTTTGTCTTACTTTATTTCACTGTCTGATGAAGGATATCCAAGGAAAAGAGACACAGAGAGAGACAATTACAGAACCATCATTACAACAAGATTGTTGCAGGTAGCATGGATGTTCAGTCGGAATATCCTGATGTGCTTTAACGAATATAGCAAATGAGAACATATGCTGCATGTCTGTTCCTAAACTGAGTTTCCCTAAGCAAGAAGTTTTCATCTACCTCTCAGTTTGCTTTTCTTTTCACTAGCAAGAGTATGAGATTTGGGAATACCGGGTGATGCCTTGTCTGCTGTGTGTCATGGAAAGAGTGCAGCTCTTACCTTTGCGGCAACAGAGAAAGAAGGTAAAAGTTACCAATACACCTCTTGCAGCACTAAGTGTTTTCATTTTAACTGAACAAAAAATATCCAAACAAACAAACAATGGAAAAATATACCACCCACTCTCTTTGGTCTTCAAAATTGATCCATTCTTAATCATTCTTGATTTTCTGTTGCAAATAGGAGCAATTTTGTGATCTTCCTTATTCTTCTTCTTTTTGGACACAAGAACAAGAAGAGATTAGTCTTCTCATGTTTAACAAACTGTTTTCTTGACAAGCTAACTGATTACCTTAACTGTTCTCCTTCTGCACTTAGCACTTGGAAGAGCACAAGCAGTGCACATAAGGATTTCCTTACCATGCTCAAAATATTTTTTTGAGTTACATTATTCATATAAATTATTGTACCTTTGATTTATGTAATTTGTGTGCCTGAAATGGATGATTTGTTTCATTGACATCAGTATAAGAAAAAAACCCCCAAACATTGTTAAAATTAAGCATTAATAATTCATACATTTTTTAGACATTTGTTTCAGTTAAATAAAATAGAAATGTAGCCACATAAAAATCCATACATTTTTAAGCTGATTAGATCAATAAAGTATGAGCTCATGAAGGATTTTATTATTATACTTCCTTTCTATGGTAACTGACTTCAGTAAAACAGTTTCTGTGTCTATTTTTGTTTTGGAATACTGCAAAACTGCTAAGTGGATTTATTCAAGATCATTCAAAACATTCTGTTACCAGAAAAGAATTGTGTTTTTTATAATGATTTATTATTACATATATTATAAAAATAATAAAAATGAGCCAAAAAATTCTCTCCAGATGGTTTAACATGGATAAGATACCAGCATCAGCCTTCACAGTGGAATAAAATGTATCAATTTCTGTCACGGTTCGGCTCTGTGACTCGGGAGCGGGCCAGCCGGGAGTGGTAAATGAAATAATCGGTGCGATCCAGCAAACCCAGTAAAGAGCTTTAATAACGGGACCAAAACAACAAATATACAAAAACCCATCACATATGGAGCAACCTTGAAATGGGGTGAACAGAACCTTATATAATCTTACCTGAGGAGTAGGGAACCAATGAACAAGGAGAATCTGAAACATTACCATACACAGGGTAGGCTGCTAACCAATCAAAACTTGTAACTGAGAACATTACCTTATGTGGAACTACCTTATTAACATAACTGTACCCATAATTCCACACTTCTTGCCCTAACTTAACCTGGTGATGTCTCCCTTCCTAGCATCCCTCTTCCCAAGGCCTTAAGTTGATGCCTTTGTTGTTGATGAAGGCTGGCCCACCATCCAATTCCGACAAATTTCTTTTTCAACATCTGATGCTTTCATTGAAAACACTTCTAGAATTTACAGCTGCAGAGGTAAATCTGGAGAAATGTGCATCATAATATCTGTCTCAGTCTATAAAAACCCACAAAAAGTATTCTTGAGGAAATCAATACTTAAATTGTTTTATACATGTTAAGGTTTTACTGACGAGGAAACAACGGCTGTGTAATGGTGGGCTGCAGAAAAACAAGACAAAGGCAAGAAGTACATCTGAAAACATCCAAAATATAGGGAAGTTTAAAACAACATATGTACTTACACCATCTATTCTCAGTGGCATTACACCAAGAAGAATTTCATCTTTAGGCACAACTACAAAAAGCTTCAAAGTAAATCTAGCAAGACATACTTACATATGTAACCCTCATATCAGTGCCTCTGAATAACCTATGCAACTAGAATGAAAGACTAAATAATCATTTTTTGTTAAATTTAACTTCATTAGGAAGTTTGCAAAATCTGGAGCGGAACTTGTTATAATAAAGGGACTAGTGTTTAGTTAAATTCAACATATTCACTTTCTGATTAAAGCAAAATAGAATCAGGCAATTTAAATAAGTAATACCATATCACAAAATTGTATAGATTATTACAACTGAAAAATAGAAATTGTCTTTACCTTGCAACAATACTGTATGTATTCCTGTTCTGATAGTAAAAAATTGCCTAAAATTCAATACAAGTAAGTCCCATATACTTCCAACTATATCAATAGTGAGGAAAAGGAAGAATGAACTGGAAAAGCTACATCTTTAAAGGCTTAAAAAAAAATGCTATCTGACTTTGAATTAAAACTGTCCTAGAATTGTAACCACTGTAGAATTGAAGTCGCACCCAATTTTCACATAGTTAATAAAAGCTGCTCACAAATTGAAGTTGGGGATACAAAAAGAAAAAAAAAAAAAAGATTTTAGATGCATCTTTAGTTGGAAGGCAGATTTATTTATTAATAGCGTCTCTTGTAGCTTCCCTTCCCTCTCCTGAGGTGTGGAGGGTGCAATTTGAGTGACTCTGCTGTAATTCTTCTATAACTCTTCCACAGATGCTTTAATGTCAATCAATCCCGTCTCTCTGTAGTAGCTGACTGTCTCCCTAGCACTGCAATTCTATTCATTCAATTCATATTGAATTCTATGGATGTATTAAAGGGACAGTTGGCTAGCATGGGGAGGACAGGGTTGATTGACTAGGCTTCTGTGCAAGAATTACAGTAGAATTACAGCACAGATGCAGAAATTGCAGCCTGCTGCTCCATAGAGGAGTTTGAATGGAAATGGTGCTGGAAGGGATGAATTGTACCTATCACAGACATTGCCTGCAATAGGAAAATCTCCCTAAAATTAATCTTCATTAAAAACAAATTGGGAAAAAAAAAATAAGAAAGCTAAAATTCATTTTGAAGTATCGTGGTTTTGAAAAATAATACAAAATCATTAGAATACACTGGGGTTTTTTAAACTACTGTTGGAAAAACTGTTTTTCTAAGGATTCTCGTAATGTTAGGCTGTTCTGACAGCAGTACTGTTCTATAACTTTGATCATCTAAATATCAGGGATACATTAAAATCTAAATAGCAGGTTTTATGCAGAGAAACAGTTAAAGTGTATTAATTAAAAAATATAAGCTGGCATTTCTTTCCTGATTCTTCATTCCACTGATAATTTAAAAACACACATACATAGTTTTTTGAAACTGGTATTTCTTTTTTCAAGTAAGGAATAAATAAATATTTTTTGGGAATTTTGGATATGGTATTAGCATCCATAGACCAAAATCACATATTTTAAAACCAGAGAAATCTTAATTTTGTCTTTTGAAAGTTATTTAACAGAATTTTAATGCTTTTGAATTAATAAATGTATGATAACTTAGTTATATTTTATGATAGTAAGATCATTACTGCATCAGGGCATAGTACAATGATTCAAAAACCTCAGTGACTGTCATTGGGCTTTAATTTGCTGTGTTATGAAATTCAAAAAGATATTGTCTGTGCTATGAGAGACACATTTAGTAAAATATTTATATTATCCATCTATATCAGTATCGTCAAAGTAATTTTGCAGTATGCTGCAGCTTTCAGCTTCTTCCTTTTCATTTTGATACAGTAGTGATCTTATACAATATTATACAAAACATGTATTAAGTCAGGAGATTTTTCCATCCAAATCTTCCAATCTAGAATACTTTTTTCCAGAACTTTTAGGTTATTACCATCATTACTCTTTTTACCTCTTTGGACCCTCTTCTATTTTTGCTGTAAGTATTTAATTTTTTATCCCTTTTTCAGTTTCAACAGTTTTGTTCCCTGAAATAAATAAGATGTACTATACATTCAGATCAATAGGAAACAAAATTTAGTGGGATTTTTCTTTATACAAAATACCTGTCCCAGAACAGACGACATAAGCAGTTTTTACTGAAGGAGTTTTACAAGCTTTGATTAACTGTTGTCCAAATTAATAATATTGATATGAGTTGTCTTTTTTAGTATGGATATGGATAGAGTTAATCAAGCTAGCCATTGGAAGATCTAGATTCCTTTGTTCTCTCTGAGCACAATTACCTTAGGTACAGTTATGTAACTACTTCATAGTTAATGAGTGGATGGAGTTGTGTTCTGCTTCTGGTAAGGAACAAAAATCTCAAAATTCTGAAATACATATTTTTGATGGAGAAACAGAGAGGATTCAGTGTTTTTTTTTTCCCCAGGTGCTTATTTGCCCTGACTGGTGAATGATGAACTCTTCCACTCTGGACAGTCCATTGACATTACTTCATCCTATGCATATCACCTGTTTGGTGATTGAACAAGAAAGCTCACCAGGTGATGGGTGCCATGTCACACACTATTTGCCTAGTCTGCACTCACAATTGCATTCCTCTCTGACTTTACAGAAACAGTGCCAATCCAAATGGTGAGCCAAATGACTTCCATGCTTAAATTTCAGTGACTCTTCAGGTACATGAGGAAGCTCAAGTCAGCTCCTTTGATGAGGTAGCTCTGCATCATGTGGCTGCAGTTTGGGAGAATCAGAAATGTGGTTTTCCATACCAGAGCAGTTTGGATTGTGCCTTTTCCTTTGTCTTTGCTCCTCCACTTGCTTATCCCCCAGACTTTAGCTTCATGCTATTTCACTGATGCTTTTGTAGACCTGGTGTGGCTATGGACTTGAAATAGGATACTAAACCACTTACTAAAAGGGCCCCACAATAGAAAAAAGTAATATTTTTTAACACAATAACTTTTCCCATCATTTGCTCACAGAAGGAGACTAAAAAAGTACAAAAAGGGTAGTGCAGGAGCAGGATCAACCAGGTAAAGGCAACTTATTTTATTTTTTATGATATAAAGAATGCTCCTTCTTCTTTTAGAATTTCAATTAGGTTTACCTTTTGAATATATTCACTTCGTGTCTGTTTACTAATATACCTATACAGCTGTTAAGATTTTATTCTTTGTTAGGGCCTTTGGATGGGGTTTTTCTCCTGAACCTTATTTTTCTTAGTCCTGGGACCCAAGGTTTTATTGTGCTGTCTTAAGTTTCTTGTATGAATTCTATGCTCTTAATAATTTCTTTGGTTTACTTCTTGCTTAATATTCTCACTTTTTATTTCTAATTTCTGCCTTCAATACAGTAAAATTTCATCGAATTTCTTCTGTCTTGAGAGAGGGCCCTCTTACATGTAGGCCTTGCTTGAACTCAAGAGCAGCTCTTTTCTTTCAAAGATACACTGAAGGTGCAAGAAATTCTTGCTCTTTCATTTGGTTTCTCAAGAGAAGTTATGTTAATTATTTCTCTGATACTTTAACTCTTTGACATAAAAGGAAGGTCATTCAGAAATCAAATGAGAAAGCATATGATATTATGCTTCCAGTATGTATCCCCACCTTTATTGGGAGGATTTATTTGTATTCAAGTTACACTGTCTTTGCCAGATGAGCAAAGGTAAAGGTGTGCAAGCTGGCTAGTGTGAATGCAAGTATACAAAAAGAAAATAACATATACTTATAGAGATTATGCTTTATGTGTTCAGAAAAGGTATTACAGTGTAGTTTTCCTACATTTGGATGACACAGGTGGAGTTTAAAAAAATCATCAATTGTCTTAGCTATAAGCTGAGCCACATCTAAGTTGTACAATATAATACTGCCCTTGGTCAGAATTAGATGAGAAAATATGTTATGATGTCAGGTTTATGCAATGAACTCTATATTTTTTTCAGTGCACTCCATTGGATCCATATCAGGTTTTAGGATATATAGTCAAAAATTCAATGGTATTCTGAAACAAACTATCTAAGCAAATAATATATAGTAGAATATATTATATAAATAATGTCAAACCATGACATTTGATTGCTTCGTTACTATCTGTGGAGTAATACCAAAAAATAAAAAAAGGACATAATTTAATGAGAATATTAATAATGTGATGTAATAATTTTGACAAAAGAACATGAATATGCTATGCCAGCATTTGACAGAATTTGTGTGACAGTTTTAATAAGAAATGACTTTTACACGCCTCACTGATACCTGCACAAAACTTATGCGTGTATGAGCCTAGTCTAGACAATGATATTAATGGCTTCAGCTAACATGAGGTACAGACTGGGATAAAGACAGGAGCTGTCTGGTTTATGCTGATTCTAAAGAAAGGTAAAGAAAGCATAGCAGCTGGGAGGAAGTAATTAATGCTCAAAATAAAAGTGAAACCTCTGAGATCTATCAGATGTTCTTGACTTAGAATTACTGGCGTAGTTTCGGAAATTTAACTGTTACTGGTTGAACATTTAACAGTGATCAGGAGTGCTTTTCTTTTCCCATACCTATTAAGAAAATTGCAACCTTTTCAGCCAGATGTGTATATTTTAGCTATCCATTCCTTTATTGTCTCTTCATTGGGCTACTGAGAAGACCAGTATGACCAGCAGGGCTAGGGAAGCCACTGTCCTGCTCTACTCAGCACTGGTGATGCCACAACTTTAGAACTGTGTTTAGTTTTGGGCCCTTCATTTCAAAGAGGACTTTGAGGTGCTGGTGTCCAGTGCAGCACAACAAAGCTGGGGAAGCATCTGGAGCACAAGTCTCATGAGGAGCAGCTGAGGCAGCTGAAGCTCTTTGGTGTGAGGAAAAAAAGGCTCAGAGGAGACCTCATTGCTCTCTACAACTACCTGAAAGGAAATTGTAGTGAGGTGGGGCTTCATATCTCCTGCCATGCTTCAAGTGAAAGGATGAGATAAAATGACCTTAATTTGTACCAGGGGAGGTTCAGATTAGATATTGAAAAGCTGTTGGTTTTTGTTTGTTTCTTTTAGCTGTAAGAGTTGTCAAAGCATTGGAATGGGCTGCACAGGGAGGTGATGGAGCCACCATCTCTGGAAGTGTTCAGGTGGTATCTGGATGTGTCACTTGGAGATCTAGTTTAGTGGTGATTATGGAGGTACTTGGTTGACAGCTGGACTGGGTGATTCCAAAGGTCTCTTCCAATCTTGGTGATTCTGTGATAATGAATTACTCTCTGTAAAATATTACTATTGAGAATTTTCAGAGACTGAAGCTGGAGTTGGATGTGCTGCTCAGATGACATTTGTGCCAGGTTAAAATATTTTGTGCTTGACAACTTAAGGCATCAATCCCACTCATCTCTCTTTTCTTAATTCTTTTTCCTTCCCTTCAGAAGATAATGTTCTACCTAAAGGAGGAAAACCTCGTCAACATGAAATATCCAAGACTATTTTTATTGTCTAGACAGAATCATTTTTGGAGAGCTATGATACATGCATGTCTGCCAGCAAAGCAGAGGAGGTCAAATTAGGAAGTGATGGGTCTCCACATGTAACCTGGGAAAGATACCCTGTTTGCAGAACTCCATGGCAGCCAGAGAAGTTTGCCTGACCAATCTGATATGGTCTACAGTGTGCTCTTCAGTACCTAGGATACTTTGCAGAGTGCTGGCTGTGTCTTCTTTTTCAGATGGTGCTTAAGTATTTTGACTTTAATATACAAATTGAGCTACACCTTTCGTTACCTGAAAGGTTTCCTCACTTTTTCACAAAAGAAATGGGAATTTTATCTACACTTTTTTTTATATTTTAAGAATTGAGGAGAGAAAGTTCTTTACAATGTTTTTATGATGCTTTATTTGTTAATATATCAACAAAAAACATTCTCTGATATGCTGCTTGAACTTTTTCATTCTTACTTTAATCCTATTAGTGCTGTTTAAATCTCTGTTTATCATCCAGAGTGATTCTTCTCTTGCCTTGGATTTACTCTCGCAAGATATTCAGGGACTGTTATCAAATCCCCTCATTTCAGCAAAGAGGAAGCCATGATATATTTATTTATTTATTTATTTATTTATTTATTTATTTATTTATTTATTCTATTTCTGTATTGGTCTACCTTCCCTACAGTATTGTGACAGTTTCTGTTGTCCAAAGTGTCTTTAGCTTCTGGGTAGAATTTTTTCAATAAGAAACCTACAAAACAGTCTGCATTTCAGCTTTTCTTTTTCTTGAGTGACAGAAACCCAATGTGTTTTAAAAATTGGTTTTATACTTGATACAAAGAAAAAGATTATGATTCTATTCTATAATATGTCTGGTTTGTTATAAACATCTGAAACCAATGGTGCCTTTATAACTTGTGTCTACGATGCTCATTTCTTCTAGGACAAATAATTGTCCATTCTGTGCTGTGATCAGTGCAGTAATTAACTTTTAATGACCACATTGTCACAAAACCAGCTCTGACATTCATACCAGACACTAGAGAAACACAAGAACAAGACAGTCTTTTCAGCAAAGAGCCCATGGTCTATACAAGCCCAAAGAACTAAGACAAGATTACAAAAAAGAAAAGAATTTGTAATAAGACAGGAATTAGAGGAGAACAAGAAGACACAGTGGTCAACATAGTGGTTACTGGTTTCACATATGGGAAGTTCTGTGGGTCTCTTAAGACAGTAGCATTCCTTCTCTCACTGAGTGTGTTTCAAGTAATTTTGTTTCAGATGTTTGTGTTACATAAAAATTCATGTTTCATTTTCTATATTTCT
>JAPFBE010000002.1:72315469-72397969 GCA_034336665.1 Luscinia megarhynchos
TACATGTCTAGTTTCGAGAAAGACTATTAATCAGTTGATTTAAAAACAATTTTGTTTTGTGTTCTTAACATATTGTACTCTACTATGTGTTTCTAGCTCTAATTACTTTTTCAACTACTTAGAAAGTAGCTGCAAAGAATCAATGGCCAGCAGCTCTCAGGATTATTCCTAAAGCATTTTTCAATCATTCCACTACTTTTAACAGGTTTAGATGGTAGTATCACTAAAAAGGAGAAGAAAGCAAAAGTGCTAAATATTTCTTTGTATAATAATGAATATGATGGCTTATAGCACATGAGGATAATGAATTGTTCTCTGCCCTATCAATAGCATCTGCTAGAGATAAACCTTTAAATCATCTACCTAGAGTAATTTGCTTTTGTACAGCAAAACAGCTGGGAGACCTCTCAGAGTTCTTGATGTATGAGGTTTTTTTGAAATCCATGATTACGAATGTAAAATCTATGAACATAGAGCAATATTCACTTTGCTTCGACATTCAAAACTGGCATATTGACTTGGGTAGCAGGTTTGTAACATTAGAAAAATTTCAGTAACATTTATAAATGGATAGTTGTACTATACACTTATACTCTGCACTTTTATAAGTAAAGAGTGAGCTTTTAAGAAAAACATTTTTTAGGTCAAATAAACTAACTAGATTTTTTATTTGTAAGGAATGTCTGAAGATTTATTTTAAATCTTTGATAAACATTTTTCCTGACAACACTGTTGCACACTGGCAACACAACAATGATATTCTGACTAAAAGAAATGAGCATTGAGAACATATGTAGATGGATACAAATGTTAGGTCTGAATACATCTGATCTCTGATGAGATCATGAAATCCAGCTAGGATTTCTAAGGACACAAATTTCGCCAGTTGTCTTATTAATGATTTGAAAGTAAATATAAAGTCACTGTGAATAAAATAAAGAAGTGCTATCTGCTGTATCTAAGAGCAGGGGAATGTGTCCTGAAAAGCAGAAATTTAGAGAATAATCTAGTGGTTATATGTGGGCAAGTAACTCAATGTCAACACCTAATGCAACGTCACAGTGACAAAATAAAGTGACAGATTACTGATGGAGTACATTACATTTTGGATGCATAAGAAGAGGACTTCTGGAAATGGAGGCACTGATTTTGTTGTCATAAAATAGATTGGAAAGACTGATGTTAAAACTGAAAAGGGTTTGGGAATGAGGTGGAAAATAATTCAAAAACTGCAGAAAACATACTGGTAGACAACTATAATTCAATCTGTTTTATAAAAAGTAGACAATGAGGTGACATAGAAGGAAATACATGCAGGAAAAAGTTTCTTTAATCTAACTGAAAAAGACACAAAATCCCTTGATGTTCAATATAATATGTTTAAAAAGACAAAGAAAAGAGAGAGGCACATTTTTAAGAAGTAAGCATGACCTGCTACAAAAGTGGGACACTAGTCACACTGCTTGTTTATAGGGAGGAAGCATCAGCCTTATCTTTTCTTCCAAGATTAGATTTCTGACACATATCTTGCAAGAATTCAGTTTTTTTCAGAATGTCAGTTACCATCCTCCAGACCTGTCATGCATTCATTTGCCATTTGCTGCTTTTTTTTTACTTTAAATATGGGACATAAAGGGTCACTATGACAAATTATTAAAAAAATGGATGTAGCAAGTATATTGTCAGCAATGTCTATGTGCCAAGCTCATAATGAATTATGTGATATATGAGGTTTTTTTATAGATAACATATAGATGATCAGAAGTATGTCTTCAAATAAATTATCAGTTTTCCCACCCTTTTAAAGCTGACACATTTATTGTTAATAATTCTACCGGCTCCCTGGTAGCATTTTTTGGTGTTCGTTATGGACAACAAAATAGTTTAAACCAAAGAGATAAAGGGTTGGTGTGGTTAGAAGAAGGATGTCGAAAATATAGATTTACTTGGGAGTCAACTTAATGTGGATTATACAGCATGGCAGAACAGAAGTGAATATGGGAACTAGCAAGAGTCTTGCAAATAAGCCAGTGGAAATTGTGGCCTACTTAGAGAAACATGTATCTTGGCCTCAGGAAAGGGGTAGAGAATATATAAAATTTGGTAAGGAAATTTTCAGTATTTCAGTTTTTCTGAGTCCACAAAGCCAAAATGGAAGAACCATATAACAATTGATTTATCAATAAAAACAGAAAGTATTTTTAAAAGTAGTTTTACTTTACTATGCTTTCATCCAGTGATCAATTTCATAAAATTCATAAAGCATTTAGGGTTTTTTACATCTCTGCCTGTATGAAATCTGCAGTCTTTTTGTCAGTTTATTTGGTAGAGGATAGTTAGGGGTCCAACAGCAGATACCGAGGAAGTGGTAAGGATGAGATGGCATAAAAAAGCAGGAGTTGTTTGCAAATTTACAAATACAGGTGTATCAAATATATCTTGTACAGGGCTGCTACTGCCCATTTGAGAAGATCATTAGAATATTCAGAGTTTTTCTGTCCATCTTGATTTAAGAGTAAGTAGGAAGATATAGGTTCTTTTACTGGCACTGAGAACCACAGACTGTCCATGTACCAAATAAATGTAAAGAGGACATCTCTCATTTCCTTATTTTACACTGAAAAATTAATGTATCTTTTTGTCTGCATAAATTTATTACAAATTCTACATTTTACATTTATGTCTGGCTTTTAGAAATTGGGAATTTAAATACATACATTAAAAGATCAGAAAACATGAATTAAAGAATGTATTTTCTTTTAAATGAAGAGAACATTATCTAGATGAATATTGGAAAAAATATGAAGCGGCTTCCTTTCCAAAAATATTCCAAAACCCCCCATCCTGAAACTATCCAGAATCATCTTTCTCCTCAGTGATCTGGATAATACCAACCTTCATACTCATACAGTTTTACATTATCTTTTACTTCTAGATTTTGTTTATGTAGACCTGCTTTTAGAGAGTATACAAACATGAAATGTACTCACCAATTTTTCTTTAATCGATTGCTCTGGAAAAAAAACTATACTCATGATCATTCAGTAGAACAGGAGTGAACAGCTGGCACACAGATGCATGAATATATTTTCAATGAAGAGTTGTTTCATAGAAATATGAGTATGCTAAGTGTAAAAACAATTTCTCTAATTTTGTGAACAACAGAACAAGTAAGCAAACGAAATAGCAAAAAATGTTGTGTGACATTCCCTTCAAATTTTCCTAATATTTAGAAAAATATATAATTTAATATTTTAAATTTTCGTTCTGTTTTGCACAATATAATCAGTAATTACAGTGATTTTTTTTTCTTTGAAAATGCATCCAAAAGCAAAACACAGACAGAGTGTTTTGCGTTGCCTTTCAAAATTGCCCTTAAAATAAACTTTTGCCACTACTGAATTTTACTTCCTGGACTGAGCAGGAGTCATTATTGATTGTGAAATTGCTATCAGTAATCGCAGATGAACAAAGATGTGTTCAGACATTAAGAGCAGAAGCAGGGATACCCCAATGCTCAGCTAATGAATGCCACTTGTTTCTAGGGGAAAAGGTGCCAGTCTACTCTGGCAACATAGAAATCTGGGGAGAGAAAACAGTCCCATGTGTGCATTGAAAATTATCTAGCAAAGGTTGAACTCCTATAGGAGAGAAAGTCTGTTCTTTCAAAAATAGTCAGTGGAGACAAGTGGGTTTTTTTGGTTTCATTAGGTTTGTTTCTTTTTCTTTAACTGGTGCTGTTAATACTTTTGTAGGAAACTTACACTGCTCAAAAAATGAAATTTGGTGTTGATTCAATGTATTAAAATGAATGAACTGAGTAAAAGGCTTTGTCTGATATTTAGAAGTATTCGAGGGATGTAAAGAATACCACATTACCCCTTGTTATTCCTCCATACTCACTATTTGATGGTTTCTATTTTGCTTAAGAGTTATGGTATGCTAAAAAGGATCCTGCTTTAAATTATTTCTTAAGTAGTAGTTGTATAATGCATTTAAGAACACTGGCACATGATTCACATTTTCTTGTACTACTACTGTTTTCATTTCTTTTGTTTTTCTTTCCCTTTCTGAATCAGTAGAATTTTATAAGTGGAATGTTCATGCAAGACCTCAGCTAGATTCCATTTCTTCATATTTATTGTAAAAGCACCCACAAGATGCTATGTGTTTTTCAATCGCATTAAATCAAAATTCTTTCTCTGCAGAATACACATTCTAAAAAAATTAATAGTGTTTTGATAGTGGGTTTGATTTATTTAGGTATGCATTGAATCTAGTGAGAAAATCACTTTTTTTTCTTCATTGGATTGGTTACCATTGACAATTTTTCAGCATCTCCTGCAGGTAAATCACATTACATTACCACATTACTACTTTATTTACAATACTTCCTTGTTATTTCTTTCATACTGCACCTGTAATAATGGGACTACCATATAAATTATACTTAGTTGCAATTCCTAAAAATAAAAACTAGAGTTATTGATTACTGATTTGAAAGCAATTTTCCTTTTAATACAAAGTAATCTGGTATTTTCTGTGTCCCTTATGCAGAGTATGACTTTTTTCTGATATGTTGCTCCTGGTTGCATTTTTCCAGGTCAAAGTCACTTTGATGAATATATCTGGTGCACAAAGTAAAGGCTTGTAAAACATTTATATGCTGCAGGACTCCCAATACAGATTTTCGACAGTAAGAAAATCAAGTTTTATAGGGTACTGCTATAAAGCTATACTACAATAGGTTTCCAAATATCTTGTACATAGCAACATCAGAGTAGCCATTTTATTCTGCTGCATCACTACTGGAATGACAGAATGGAGTCAAGTTTTCCTTCCTTTCATTCATCTTCAGCTGGAGCTGTTGCTAGCCAACTGTTCAATGAGATCCTTAAAATCAATTATAGAGAGATGTTTCCCTGCTAAAACTGCCCCGTGCTCACCTGTCCACTTTTTTCTCCTTTAATCTTCTCTGCAGAAGAAAGTTCTTTTTCTGCTTAAAATATGGTAAAAATGTTCTACTCTTCTGCCAAATTTGGTTTCTTTGACATCAGCACTTGAGGTACAAGTCAGTTTAAGGACAGATTTTCCTCCTTTTATCATACAGATAACTGTGTCTTAACACAGGAAAACATTTTTTCTTGATATTCATAGTAGTTTCTTGCCCATTTTTTTACTTTCAGTTAGTCATTACTCAGGTTATGGCTGGAATGCAGTCAGCTAAGTCCCACCTGAATGTCAGGAAGAAGTTCTTTACTGTGCCAGTGACCTCACACCGGAACAGAATGCCCAGAGGGGTTGTGGAGTCTCCCTCGCTGGGGACACTCAAGAAGTGCCTGGATCTGGACGCAGTCCTGTGTTGTGTGTTATGGAAGACCCTGGCTGAGCAAGGAGGTTGGACCAGAAGGGGCACCCTGTGGTCCTTTCCAACCCGACCTGTGGTTCTGTGATTTACAGGAAGCTGCTGACAAACGACACTGGAGCCAGATTGGTTTTCCAAACAAACTATAGTTCTGAAGATGCTGAAGATATTTGTATATCCAACAAAACTGTGGAAGCACATCAAATGAATGATCACTTTCTATGTATAGATGCATATAAGTGGGTGATTGCAGGTTTTTTCGAGATGGAGATGAGGGAATTCAGGAATTCCATTCCCATTATAGACTTTATTTCAGTACATTTAGTCATCACTACTTGCTATCCAGGCCTGTTATGACCCTTCATCTAATAACCATAATGGCCTTTTATGATTATTGTGTAATAGTTAATGAAACTTCTACTTTAATAATTAAATAATGAAAAATTGCATCAAGGTTTTTTTTTCTATAAATTTTTATGCAGATTCCTCTTTTAACATATTTTCCCAAGAAAAAGGCCTGGAAATATAGCTTCAAATATATTAAAAATCTCTAAATAGGTTTGTAATAATAAATATTACATTAGTAACCTTCAAGAAGAGAAGAGACTTTAAAGGGGGTTATCTGTTAATGCAGTTCTACTTAACTGTAAATATACTGAGGTTAGCAAAGTATTTTAGTAAACTTGAAGGGTAACTATCTCCTGCATATTGTTTCTCTCTGAATTTTAAATGCATAGCCTCACCTAGACAGAAATAAAAAGACAGAAAAAATTGTGCTTTAAAAGATTTTTTTCCCTGCATTAGAAATTGGAGTAGATATCATGGGAAAGAAAATCAAGAAGCAGCAGATATCATGTGTCACTTTTACAGTTATTGATACTAAGCAAGTAGTAGTTTGAATCCACTGAGATTCAGTATTGTATGTTTATGGGTTTATTTAAATTGTTAAAATGGAACATTTTTATGCCTTTAAATATTTTATGATTCATAGCATTTATGTTTTAAAATCTTATCTGTGTGAGTTGTTCAATGGTAGAGTTTTTTCATCAGTTTTTATTTGTTTTAACATAGAAGTAAATTGCACCTTTAAACCACAGGTGATACAGGGAAAAATAATAGGAAGATAGAATAGTAAATGTGTTTGTGAGAGCACTAAATGTTGCATGTGTGATGCAAATACACACATTGAGTATTCAAGGAATCACAAATAAGCAGAAAAATGTGAATAAGGAAAATTTTATTTTCATCCATATAAGTGTACATAAACTAATCCCAAATTGTTGTTGAAGACTTTGGTGACCTAGTTGTGGCCTTGCAGTCACTGAAGGGAGGCTACAAGAAAGATGGAGAGGAACTTTTTAGAGGAGCATGTAGTGACAGAGCAAGGGGGAGCAAATGGATTCAAATTAAGATAGAGTAGGTTTAGATTAGATATTAGGAAAAAGCTCTTCACTGTGAGGGTGGTGAGACACTGGAACAGGCTGCCCAGGAAAGGTGTGGATGCCCCATGCCTGGAGGTGTTCATGGCCAGGTTGGATGGAACTCTGAGCAGCCTGGTCTAGTGGAAGGCATTCTTGCCCATACCAGGGGGTTGAAAGGGGATGATCTCCAAAGTCCCTTCTAACCCAAAATATTTTGTGATTCTGATTCCAAGAAAAGCTTATTATAAATATTTGACATTTTTTGAGACACTTGAGCATGTCCAGAGACTGGTGAGGGCTTGGAACACAAATGCTATGAGGAACAGCTGAGAGAGCTGGGGCTATTTATCCTGGAGAAAAGGAGACTCAGAAGTGACCTTACCACTCTCTACAACTGCCTGAAAGGTGGCTGTAGCCAGGTGGGGGTTGGTCTCTCACCAGGCAGCAACTGGCAGAACAAGAGGACACAGTCTCAAGCTGCTCCACATACAGGTTGGATATTAGGAAAAAGTTTTTCACAGAAAGAGTGATAAAGTACTGGAATGATTTGCCCAGGGAGGTGATGGAGTCGTTCCACCCCTGGATGTGTTTAAAAAAAGACTGGATGTGGCACTTGGTGCCATGGTCTAGTTGAGGTGTTAGGGCATGGGTTGGACTTGAAGGTGTCCTCCAACCTAGTCATTCTGTGAATTCTGTGAATTCTGTGAATACTGTGGACATGCTAAGGCAGCAACTGTAGATAGTGCTTAGTTTAATCTGAGCTACTCTGGAAATTTGGTAGCCATGCAAATACAGAATCTACATTGCCTATGTATTTTGAGGCATCTACTTCAATAAATCCACTGCAATAGATTGACACTGGAGTCATCATTTTGCATACATACTTAGTAAAATAACTCAGTATTTATTGTTTGTTTTACTCAGATGGCATTTGTCCATATAAACTATTTTGACAATTTAAACATATTTGTTTCTTAAATTGTGTGTTTAACAGTCTGTCACATGTATATATTCAAGAACAGCAACCAGTAAACTGAATGACATTTTTTTATTTCATGGATTAGCATACAGTAATCCAGATCTTCAGTGAAGGTGCCACAGATTTGTAAAATTAAAGTATAGAGTAGTTTCTCATAAACTTGTTGCTCCTATTTAAATGTTGGGGAAAAAAATGCAAATCCTTTACAAATCTCAATATTTATGAAATGTTTGAAGTCCACTCATCTTATAAAATAAATAAAGAGGAAATTATCTCAGCAAAAACACCAGAATTTAAATATATCAGATTTCTACTTCAGAAGCAGTTTAGTTGTCTGCCACCATATCCATCTACCATGCTTTCATAGAGCCAATTATATTTGCTTCTTGTGTTAGTTATTTGTTAAAGAATATATACATTCTCCATTCCACTCTTGTCTGAAAGCTGTCACTAAAAAATGCATTACAGGAAACAGCATTTTGGTCACTTTATTGCCTACATGAATTTAAAACCTTTTCAACCTTTTTTCAACTACATTGCATGGGCTTTGCTTCAATAATGCTTAGTCCCTAAATACATTACATTTGTTTTATATAAAATGAAATCAAAATAATGTAAAACATTTTCAGTGAGGAATGTGGTGCTTAAAAGTAAGCGTTGAATGCAGCCAGTATTTTGAGATGCCACCTATGCAAATAAAACAACTTGCCTCCAATTGGAATACAAAGTTTCCTGCAAATAGGGGAGTGTCCTGCTGGCACGTTTGTTTGCATTTTCATCAGACCTAATCATGACAAACGGGTGCTAAGCTGAATTCAGCAAGCCTAATAGACACAGAAGTCCAGTATAAACTACAGTATTAAAGTGCATGGACTCTTGTTCTAGTGGTACCTAAAGAGAGTGGGAGAGGTGGATGAGTGTCACATCTTTTCAATGTCAGACCTGCCACGCTGTGCCCAACAGAAAGCCTTGTGGATGAGCAAACCTGCCATCTCTTCTCCTGAAGTCAGCTCACTGTGCTGCCAAAAATGCAAGACTTCTAAGAATAAAAAGGAATCAAGCCAAAAGGAAGCAGGGAGACTTCAAGTCTAATCCCTACTCCCAGAACAATTTTTGCTGGTTTTTTTCTTCTTCCCAATGACTGAGTAATATAAACATGCAGATAGCTCAGGAAACAGGAACCAGAAGTTTTTAAGAACTAGTTTTTCTATTCAGCTACTTATTCAAAGTGATGTGCACTTCTTTTCTGCACCCACAGCATGATTTTTCTGTGGTATTCTCTTAGGCAAGAAGGTGAGTCTACTGATGCATTATGGATTTGCTAAAACATGAATTAGAAATTGTGCTTCTTTTAGTGACCTCAAAGGAAAACCTGGATTTTATTAAAGACATGCAGCCAAATTGTTACTAGCTTTTCATCTTTATTCCCCAAAGCATAGCAGCAAAGAAAAACTCCACTGTTTAAGGGGAAATCATATAATATGGGTTTGCACAAGCAACATAATAGTCCCTTTCCCAAACTTCTCAGACCCCATTGTGGCAGCCTTTCCCCATAAAATAAAACGTATTTGGTCTTTCTCCATATTATTTGCATTTTCTTTATATTTCTGCAGGAAACATAATTTCTTTCTTCTTTTTAAAAAACCCTGAAATTAGCTGAACTGGGAGTTCAAAGTAAAGCCCCTCATCCTTATTTCCCTCTCCTCTTTTTACCCATAAGCTTCCTCCTTCAAGGAAACTTGTTCAATTTGGACAGGTATTTTGAGGTTTTAAGTTGAAAACATCTGGATGTTTCTCTGTAATCATAGTGGAGAACTTTTATTTTAAGCTAATTATGAAAAATCAGCCTTTTAAAAAATGGATGCATATTTAATATTTGGGTTCAAAATCTGAAACCTCCAGAATTTATTACATTACATTGTCATAGAGCATTTAAAATACAAGCTACTGAATCCTATTGATTACTTTCTGTTTTCAAAAATATACTTCAACATACCGTCTGTCACTTTTCTTTACCGTATGTCAGAAAAGAAAAAAGAATGAGAATGGTTGCTGATATACTAATAGGACATTGCATACCATTTACTACCTTCATCCCCAGAAAGGTGATCAGTAGATGGATTCTGTTTAATGCCTTCAAAACACAAGAGAAGGGTGAGAAGGGTGTTGAAATTTTTAGTTGTTATCAGATGTGCCACACATTTCTTGTTTTTCCTATTCTGCTGAAGAGATGAAAAAAAAGTTTATTGTGATTCTAAGGTATGTAATTAAAAGCTACTTTCCCTTCTAATATTTAAGAGAAATCATGAGTTGCTCACTTTGATTTATTCTTTTGCAGGGGCAGCTTACCACACTGTGAGCTGGCATTGGTGGTACATCTGAAGGTAGATAGCAAGTCAGGAGTCATGCTACCTTATTTCTGTATTTCCTGTCTTAAACACCTGAATTTAACAAATATTTTTAATAAACTGATTCAACCACCACTAAAGGGTTCTCCTATAGGAACTTAGGTATCCATGCTTATCTATCTAGTCAATAAAGAGAAACAAGTCTCAATAGGAGGGCAGATCAAGGATCATGGAATCGTGCTTTGGTTGGTCTCCAATGAACAAGGAAGCAGATTATAGAATCCCCAGACATAAACTTCAGAAAAGCTAAATTATTAAGTTGCATGGCCCTGTTGGTCTAAGGGCATAAAAAAAGAGCAAAAAAAACATTAAAGGATGTATTTAATCAGATATGCAGTTAGAAACAAATAGGATGAATCCAGGTGTCTTGGGACATTTAGACAGGCTCCTGCAGAATGTGATGTGTAAGAGCCTGTCTCACCTGGTGATCAAGCAGAGGCTGTAACGTAGCTATCATGTGGCAGATTCCAGTGCTCCTGATGCTGGCCCATACTCAACAATGAGAAACATCTGCAAAAAGTCAGGCTGACAAGAAATTGCTTTCTCTATGTCCTCCCGTCAGTGACATGAGACTGAAGAAGCTGGCAGAATCAGGAAGTTGTGTGATCAGGTCAGACAGGTGTCCCACCATAGAGTTGTCCCATCTGCCCCTGTTGGAAATGTAACATCCAGGAAAGGAACTAAAGAAAAAAAGTCAGTCCTGTCCACTCTATTATACTCTCTTTATAATGATAAATTTAAATTAAGGTGACGTTTTTTTTAAATATCACTTCAGTAAGTAATGATTTACTAATTCCAAAATTACATTATGCAACATGAATAATGCACTACTCCTGATTTAAAGTAATTAAATGAGTCAAATTTCCTTATTAAATTATGCCATTTTCCAACTTTTAAGTAAGTATTTTTGGTTTTTTTTTCATTTCCTATAAAGTATTTCTTGAATTGATTATAAATGTCTTCATCCTGTAAGCAACGTCTGTAGTTATGAGTGTTTCTAAAAAGTCCTTTCAATTTTTTTTAATTGCTTTGTAATTTCAGATTCTTAACTTGACAAACCAAAAGAATACTTGAATTTTAATCAGTAGGAATATGGAAAGATTTAATAGCAGATAAAATTGGATACCCACAAAATTACAGATTGTCTTTCAGAAATCTTGTCTTTTTGAAAACTAGCTGTGAAGGGAAAAATAATCTGCAAACCTAGTTTAAGTTTTACATACTTCTAACATGGCCAATATAGACAAGACAGCAAAAGAGGAAATTGGTATCCATTCCTCATTAACACTCACATTTCCTTCCACAATTGCACACTTTTCAAGCCTCCCAAAATCTCCTGTGTTTTCACTGATTATTTAAACAAAAATTCTGGTTAAATGTGAAGTTCTTAGTCCATTTAGTATACTGCTAACCAGGAATTTAAGAGAGAGATAGTAATGGCAATATATCTAAGGATATTTTCAAGACTGCTCATCTGTCTGTCTATTTGCCAAACATTATCTAATATACTGTCATAGAAATTCTGCAAGCTCGCTACCTTAGATGACAAAATGCTCCACAACTATGGTGAAGTGGCATGGGAAGACTTCTTTATAAATTTTAATGGCTTTGAAGAATACATTCCAAGTAAAATCATTGCTGATGTCATCTCCTGTTTTGTGTATACCTGAATAATAAAGATTCATATAATTCTCTCAACAATAGGAGACAACAAAGACATTACTAGAATGCTCCATAGCTGTCTCTGCAAGATCTAAAGCACAAAACTGGAACAAAAAATAAACTTAGACCAGTATCCTATAAGTTAAATTCTATTTTGGAGTATGCATTTAAGGTATTGTAAGCCCAGGCTGAGGACCTCTCTTACCATACATATCATGTAACTTGGTTCAATTTACTTCAAAAGTAATGAGGGTCGAGACAAAAGCAGGCTATATTTGAAAACATGAAGCAGTACTTTTCAGTATAGTAAACATGCACAAGTGTAGGTTAAAATAATTGTAAATCAAAAGATAAACATATTTCTCCAGATCCTTGTATTTATATTCTCTTCGCTGCATAGGATTTTTTTTCATTAATATGGCTTCTTTCCTAGATTTGAATCATAACTGCACAGAAGCTATTCTTTCTTAAAATGAGAGAAAATATTGTATGAGGATTACTGACAAATCACTGAATGTATCACTTTAAAGATATGAATATTCTTGCACCTGAAAAAGTGCTAGTTATGTTTGTGTTTTTCTTTGTCCAGGAATTAAAATCTTACATGTAAACAAATTAACAACATTTGCCTAACTAGAAAGACAGCCTGACAATTACATTTCCTTACTGGGAAGATTGGCAATTGACTGATGTTGTGGCAGAGCCTAGAATGAGAAACTTATTTCTTGAAATAACAATGTGTAAGTTGGTTACTTCAGTTGTATTCAAAGTTTTAAGCCTGGGTCATTCTTTCTCCTAAATATATAGACTTTGTCCACAGAAACATTTAAATGTCCATATATTTCTTATCAATTTAACTACTATGTCTTCCATTCATAAAGTCTTTTATATTTTGTAATCAGTCCTCAGTCATAATATACTGTGGACACAAGTGTTACCTCATTATAATTGTTGAAGATGAGACAGTACTTTAAAAAAAGTTCTGGAAAGAAAAAAGGATTTGAGGGATAAGAGTGAGAGAAGACTGAAACTTCTGCCAATAACACATTGTAACTTGTTTCTGCAGTCCTGTTATGATTTTTTAATAGTAATTTTTACAGAGAACATAAGAGGGAGATTAGGACAAAAAAACAAATTTTAGGAGGTATGTTGAATAAATGGACTATGCTTCCATCCTGTCTCTGTACTCACCTGTCATACTTAAAGTAACTCTTGTCAGCTTTGGAGAGAGATTCAGCCAAACTAAGATCAACCTCCTTAAATCCTGATCATGTATACAGAGCAACCCAACTGAACCCAGAATGTTCATATTTCAGGAATCTTGTTTAGACAAATACAATTAAATTATGTTAAGACAGGGTATAAATCCAGTTATGGAAAATAATTTCTAGAAGTCAAACCTTGAACAGTAGTGAAGGGTTCTGAATTTTCAGATTTTAGAACAGTAGAAAACCAGATGTACTGTTTTAAAAACTGTAGAAAAATGAAATTTTTATTTGAGATATTAGATATTATACATTGTAGGCAACTGATATAAATATACTGTATATTCTACCACTCACATAAGCAGAATATCAGTGTCAACTTGCCATTTTATTATCCATTCCTTCATTCATCTCTAAATGCAAAATCTATTAATTTGGCACAACCTAAGGACTTCACTTTTGCACTGGTTACACTTCATTACTAATTGTACACATTTTTTCATGCTTAGGTTGACTGTATCATTTAACATCATCAGTAGCTTAACACTATGAAGCTTGGCTGTATTTTTAATTTTGTTCCCAAGAAAACTTTTGGTAATCAATTTCCTAAAATCTCCTTAGGAGGTAAGGCTTAATGTTTTGTATTATGCACATCCATTCAAATCAATCAGTGATTATTCACTCTACAACTTTGGTAGCCTTTCCTGAAGACAAAAAAAAGCCTCAGTTGGTGGTAAAATTCACTATAGACCATCTTGCATACTTTCTGGTTGCTGAAACACACCTCTACAGAAACAATTCAAACTGTTGACAATATTTGGAAAATGTGATTAATTTCATGGTGCAGAAGATCCAGTAAAAGCAGTTTCCTACTAAGACTGGGCCTCGCATTTGCTTATCTTATTAATTTAATTTATTCATAACATGCTGGGTTAGCAAAGCAACCACTTATGTGAAACTGGGTTCAAATTATTTCTTAGGACACAAATGGGGATGACTTTAATGGCTTAATCCCAGTTTTCTACTTAAGCATGTTTGCATATCTAATCTCTTATAATGTTCAATGCTTTTTGCACATATCTTTTTATATGCATGTTAGGGCATCTTGGTGTACTCCTGGGCTAAAATGTGATCCTTAACTACCTCTGTATTGAAACAATGCTCAGTATACAACTGCTCCTTTGTTCTCAACCACTGGACCTCACTTTTCATGGCAACCTGCCTGGCCAATGGTGTGATCAATCTGATGAGAGTTCCATGGTACTCACCAGCCCATGGCTGGGCACAGAGTGCCACAGAGCTTCAGGAAGGGGCAGGATGTGGAAATAACAGAAAGTTTCTGTACAAGTTGCCATCTAACCATGAAAAGAAACAGTCTTGTAGAGCTCCATGTGCTGTCTGCTCAGCTGTCTCCCATTGCCAGTAGCCAGTATTTCTCTGCTCACATGAAGGAGGTGATAAATTTATACCTAAAGAACATAGTGCTCAGACTTGCCCCTTAACCATTTACTCATTGCTGAGATCAATCTCTAAGCAGCCTGCTGGTATCCACACAGTCCAAGCAATGATTTGGTGAAAATTATTGGAGACAGGGAGAAATTGCTGGCAACTATAATTTCTTCCTGCAGCATATGGCTTGGTCCAAAATTACTAAAAGAGTGTACACATTCCTTTGTCTTTTCTGTAGAGATGCCAGGCTAGATGGGAAGGTGCATAATACTGATTGAAACTGATGAAAAATGCTAGAAGGATGTTCGCTCTCTTTCTTGTAAGGTCGTGGCTTACCTACCTAAATTGCATTTTCTGAAATTTCATTTTTGTGAGGACTACAATTTGCTCACAACTTTTCAAAAGCAAAGGAAAAAGAGTATACTGCCAATGATTGTCTTTCAAATGTCTAAATAAAAATGATAAAATTATGAAAACTTTAGTTTTATTCCTATTGAGTTTCACTGTGTGTTCATATAAGTTGTTATTGTCTCTTTTTTTTTAAGATAGAACACTTGAAATATGAGCATTTTTTTCTAACATTTTTGATATTGTATGTGGTTTTCTGTTTGAAATTACTCTCATTTAAACATATAGACATGTATATTTCCATAAATATATAAACCACTTATATTTGTAACCCTTCTAAAACCTTACAGATCAACCTGTTTTTGTCAACATCTGTTTGACATATTTTGTATGCTTTGTCAGTACATCAGGAAATCATAACTTGTCAATTACTAAATCTTCTTTTCTAATTTTACATAATTACAAAAGCAACCAGATATAAATGGTGTGTAGCTTAATAATACATTATAATGTTTTAAAGATCTTTAAAAAAAAGGAAATTGATTTTACAGTATTAGTGTAATCAATTATATAACATTAACATGCATAACAGATTGCTCTCACAAGGATAAGCAGGTATTATTTTGATTTGATTTTAATTAGATATATATTGTCTCTTCCATTATATATTATGCATATTAATACCATAAGAGGCTTTTATGCATAAGATTTGAAGGTTTATTACACGTAGAAGTTTTAAATGTTATTGATGTGAAACTATATTGAGCAGCAGTCAAAAACACACTAGTGTTTTGATGTTAATTTTTGTAGGGTTTAACAATGGTAAAATGTTATTGAAGTGTATTGAATGTTAATTTTAAATGCATGTTCTCATTTGAAAAACCTGAAAATATATATATATTTCTGAAAAATATAAATATGGTTTTGTATGTAGATTTCTTGTTGGTATGTAGAATTCTTCTATGTGGCCAGTAATAGTTTCTAAATCTATTATGGTCAATGCATTCAAGACCAATATATTCTGCTCTCACTTGTTTCTTCTTCATGTGAGCTTTAGTTATTGTTTGTTGAACCTCTCAGAATTTCGTTACCATTTTACATAATTAATTTTCTAGAAATTCATTTCTGCATAGTTATTAATTATTGTGAGCTAGCACTACTAGTGGTTCTGGCAGCTAGGTGAGAAAGGACTATTGAAAAAAATCAGGGTTTGGCTCATTTAGATTGTGCTGGCACAATTCTTTTCGTGATGCCTTTTGTGATGTAACCTGAAGAACTGGGCCCAAAAGGTTGTTCAGAAACCATCAAACCATTTTACCATTTTACCTAGGCCTCGATTATCTATCAGATGTTAACAGATTTTCAACACCATAGGCTTGTATTTGATTCCATTTGGAGATATAAAGGTGAAAGTTTGACATTCTACTCCCAAGTTTTAAGTTTTCAGTCTTTCAGCATTCCCTATAATTTTTTTTAATATATATTGGATATACCAAAATAACTCCATCCCTCTAACATTCTTTCTATTCTAAATGCAATGAGCCATGACCAAAGAGCTAATCTTAAAGAAATACATAGCAAAAATCAAACAAAAAGTGGAAAGAATAAAACATTTAAACTGAAACATAGTAAGTTATAATGGTTCCATTTTTATAAAATAAATCTGATTTCAATTAAAACAACCTCTGGAGGTAGACTAGTGTATATTATAATAAACGGGTAAATGTAAGGCGTGGGAAAAGTTCAGACATTCCTTCTAGCATATTGAATCAATTAATAGCATGTACAAGGAAACCCTGATTATTTGAAGGAGTGGAGAAAAATGACTTGATTCTTTACAAGTAGTGCAGACTATTATTAGTATTCCAGATAGAGTGTGTTCTAGGGAGTCCATCATATGCTTTGATCTCTCTGCATCCACAGCTGGAAACTTTGTGCCAGTCTCTGGAAGCAGCACGAACTGACAACAGTCACCTCCATCAGGAAAGTGAGTTAGTGGTTGCAAATGTTAATCAGTGGATCAAAGAACAAAAGTGAGTAAAATTGGGTCTTTTTTTTTTTTTTTTCTTTAAATCTGATTTCATTTCCTATGGCCCCAAACAATTAAAGCATTCATAAGAACTCTCTTCTCAACTTACTGCCATAACTTTTATCTTCAGTTCAACAACAGTTTTTTATAAACACACTGTCAAGGTTTTTTTGCCATCACATTTATGTCCTTATGAAATAGAACAAATAATAAAATAATAAATAATTGATTTGTAAAATCATAGAGCAATTTTCAGACTTGCTAGTAAAGTAACTGAACTCTAAGTAAAATTTTTGCATATGTTCTTATGCTTTGTGACTGTTTCATTAGATTTTGCAGAACCCCCAAAATATAATTTTAAAATTTTAAATTCATTTTTGTCTACAATATTTATGAAGAATCTAAATGATGAAAACTACTTTACATTCTTAAAAGTCAGTATTTAAATGAGCAAGTCAAGCTGGTGAGAAGAATCCAATCTTTATTTCTCATAAGATAAACATATGCTTGTAATTCTATACATATATATAGCAATAAAACTAAGCCTCACCTTCCTTTGATTATTTTTGTAATTTAAATAATTTTTGCCCTACTTATTATGAAATATTAAGAGCATATAATAATTTTTTTACAGGTAAAAATGGATTGCCTAATTACAGCCTATAATTTTTGTGTATTTCTACAAATACTGTCCAACATCAAGAAGAGAGTTGAAATGAACAAGATAATTGAATGATCCTGAGTTTATATCATGGTGATAAGCAGTATGAGAATGCCAGTGTGGGTCCACAAGAATAAATACTCTATAAAAATTGTGCAGGGTTATGGGAAATTACTGCAAATTTGTTATGCCTCTTTGCGAGCACCTTGCCCAAACATATAGAATGGTGTTACTAGAAAAAATGAACAGTTTAATGAGTTAAATTATAGTGCAAAATAATTCTTGATATGTGGGACTGTTTTCTTTTAATAGCAAGTGCTTCTATGAGCCAGTTTGCTCCCTTTATAGGTCTCTTTATGTAGTCTGAAAAGCCTATAACTTAGGTCTCTAACAAATCTGATCAATTTAAAGTCTTTTAAAGATAAAATGACTAATTAAAAAAATTCCATTGTCTGTATCGATTAATTTCCCATTGACTAAAAAGAAAGCCCAAGACTGCTTTTGGAGATGTAGATACCTACCTTATGATCAACCTAATTTAAAAAGCTCACTGGCAAGGTCAGGACATCTCATGTGCTGGAAATCACAAATGTAGCCCTGTAGATTCCTTAATGCATTGGTGGTTTTCTGGTTTAAATGCTATGAGTCTACAATAGAATTATATTGGACTCCTTGGCAAGGCAAAATTTCTTAATTATTATTTTTCCTCATTTTGACTAAGATGTTTAGATTTTTGTCATATTATAAAAATGGCATAGTGTTTTCTGACTCTGTCTTATGTCTTTAATACACTTGAAAAAAATTTTCAAGTTGCATAAGAACTAATATTAAATAAATAAATGTAGCTTTTCATTAATACAAGCACCATGTTGCATGTTTTGGGGTTACATTTTTTCCCCATCAGTTTCTAAATTATATTTAAAAATTGTGCTTTGCCTAGAATATCAGGGTTTTGTAAGGGGAGCTTTCTTTTATAATAATTTACATATATTTTTGTAAGCAATTTTAAATTGAAATTTTATAGAGCAGAAAAGGAAATTCACAGAACGTGTTTGATTGCTTTGGATTTTCTATATGTCTCCAGTTCAGAAAAGCAACAAAGTGTATGCAGTCATTCTGAATTTTTCACATTTTGATTAAATAGAAATCTTGGAATTCTTAGGGGTTTTGTTTTTTTTTTTTGGACAGTAGAAACTAATTCACATAATTTCCACATTTAGGCTTTTGGGAATGATAGAGTAACTCAAAATAAGAGTATGATATATATTGCATCATTAGAAATCAATAAAGGCAAACTAATATAAATGAAAAAAAACAAAAACAATAGCCTTGCCAGGTTAGGCAATTAACTGATTACAGTGGTACAAAATATGTTTTATAGATACAAATTTACAGAACTAATTTGGGTCTTAGGATTCCAACTTCCTTGATGACACCATAGGGATATTTAAATATACAATTGTGTCCCAGGTGAAAGTGAGCAGAATGTTTTGCAGAGCAATCTGCCTGCTCAAAAGTTGTTTTTTTTTATCTGCACTATAGAGTGCAGTATTGGATCCATGACAAAAAGAGAACACTCACAGTTTACTTTTTCTATAGTCAAGGAGGTGAAATAAAGATCCCTTTTGATATTAATTTCGTTTTAGAATCACCTCATTGCTGGTTATCCTTCCTTACACCTTGTTAAAATTTGATTTGACACTTCCAATAACCTAGATCAAAGATGTCATAATACATAATTGAAGGCCATATGGGACAGACTTGGTAAAAATTCATTTTGTAGAGAAAGGAAAGTATGCACTTATCTAACTGATACTTAACAGTAACAGTGCTCTTTTAATTCAGACAAAAATTTTGAGTAGGTTGCCCCAATAAAATTGAATAGTTGAGGTTATGCAAGGGTGCATCAGGCCAAATTTGTTATGAGTTCAGTTATTCAGTTACTTCTTTCCCAAAAATTTGGAGATGCAACAACAAGTAAGTGACAAGGTCCTGAAATATAGATAACATGTGATTTATTTCAACACAATGCTATGCCGTGGAGATGATAATACAAGATGATTGGCAGTAAATTTTTTATATATTGTTTGCATTAAATGATATTATAGATCGGATTTCAGAGTCAGTGTTTGCTTAGTGAGGGGCTCATGGAATATTGCTGTTCTACTTACTTATTCATTTATTATCTATTCAGTTTTCCATTTTTTATTTTATTTATTGCTGTTCCTTTTAGGTACATTTCTTTGTGGTGGGCTGCTTTTTGTTCTTTTTATTATTCTTTGTGTCTATGATCTGTGGAGGTAATTTTGAACAAAATTAAGAGTGCTAAATCAACATTACCAATATGCTTGTATTTGTCTGGAATGTTAACTATCTCTTAAGATTTGTATTTCACATATAGTGTAGGCTTTTTATTGTAGAAGGTTATTTGGATGTCCTCTAAGAATTGCTGAATTGTTTATTGATCTAATAATTATATATATTTCTTGGAACTTCTAGTGTCTGTCCTTTTTTTTGTTCCTTTATCTTAAAAATTTAATAAACAAAACATGAAAAAAAAAAAGAATTAAAAAAAAAGATGCCTAAGAATAGATCCCTGAGGCTTTTCTATTTGAAAATCTTCTATATCAGAGTTATTGTTTATGGAAATCTTCTGTGTACAATTTCTCAACTAACCTGCAAAAGTCTCTATGGAGTTATCTATAAGCCCACTATCTCTGAGCTGTTAAGGAATATTTTATGATCGATAAAAATTTCTCCTGTAAATATGTTTCTCATTGAATTAGAGATAACACTGGTGTTGAGAGGAAGAGAACAGCATTGGTGGAATGAAGCCAGATTATACTGCAGTCAGACTTGTTTTCTGGTACAGGTATTTGAAATCCTTCAACGTAAAATTTTCAAATAATCTTTGTTGAGCTAGAATGTGTTTATACACTTTTCCTTTTATTTCTTCTTTGTGCTGACCATTGTAGGACCTATTTAAATTGAAAGCAGCAGTAATTGTAAACTATAAGTAAATATTTTAATTATTGTTGATGCAGATCACTTCAAGGTGCTTCAGTCTTAGGTGTTTTGGCCTAGGTGTGTTTTTCCAAACACAAATAGAAGTCAAGTGAAATAGTATTAAATTGAGAGGGTTTTTTTTTGTATTTTCAATAGAACCTAAGTTTTAAACTTTTTTCCCTGTTCTTTTTGTACATTAACTATGCCATTCCTTAATTCCCATATATTTTTGCCTGAGGCATAGCTATTTCAAAATAGATCTGTGTGCACAAACAATACATATGCCTCTTCCTCATCATTCTTAACAATGAATAGTTTGAATTATGCTGTGTTGGCTTTGTACAGCCCTGTTTTTGGCAGCAGGGGGCCACAGAAGTGGATTCTGAGAGAAGATGCTGGAAGCTTCCACCATGTCCAGAAGAGCCAATCCCTGGTGGCTCTGAAGATGGACATGCTGCTGGCCAAAACTGGGCCAATGAGAGGGGCTGGTAACGCCTCTGTGATAACATATATGAGAAGAAATCAAAACAAAGGGGACATGTGCAGTTTTTTTCCTAGCCAGAGAGGAAAAAGAGGTGATACTTCAGAGGAAAACAATGTGGAGACACCAAGGTCAGTGCAGAAAGGGCAGGAGGTTCTCCAGGCTCAGGAGTTGAGATTTCTCTGCAGGTGAAGCAGCTGTGCCCTCTGCAGCCATGGGGATCCAAAGGGAATGCAGAGATCCATACACAGCCCATGGGGATCCAGGGGGGTTGCAGAGATCCACCCACAGCCCATGGGATCCATGTGGATGCAGAGATCCACCCACAGCCCATGGGGATCCATGTGGATGCAGAGATCCACCCACAGCCCATGGGGATCCAGGGGGGATGTAGAGATCCACCCACAGCTCATGGGGATCCAGGGGGGATGTAGAGATCCACCCACAGCCCATGGGGATCCATGGGGGATGCAGAGATCCACACACAGCCCATGGGGATCCATGGGGGATGCAGAGATCCACCCAGAGCCCATGGGATCCATGGGGATGCAGAGATCCATCCACAGCTCATGGGGATCCATGGGGGATGCAGAGATCCATCCACAGCTCATGGGGATCCATGGGGATGCAGAGATCCACCCAGAGCCCATGGGATCCAGGGGGGATGCAGAGATCCACCCACAGTTCGTGGGGATCCATGGGGATGCAGAGATCCACCCACAGCCCATGGGGATCCATGGGGATGCAGAGATCCACCCACAGCCCCTGGGGATCCATGGGGATGCAGAGATCCATGCACAGCCTGTGGGGATCCATGGGGATGCAGAGATCCACCCACAGCCCATGGGGATCCATGGGGATGCAGAGATCCACCCACAGCTCGTGGGGATCCATGGGGATGCAGAGATCCATCCACAGCCCATGGGATCCATGGGGGATGCAGTGATCCACACAAAGCCCCTGGAAGGTGCCCATGCCAGGGCAGGTGGGTGCCTGGAGGGGGATGTGATCCAGTGGGAGACCTGGTGGAGAGAGGGGCCCTGATTCCAGGCTGGAGCAGCCTGTCCTTGGAAGGCTGGACTCTGTGGAAGAGTGACCCGCGCCACAGCAGTTTTGGCAGGACTGTGTGCCCGTGGGAGGGACTCACACCGGAGCAGTTTTGGCAGGACTGCTGCTGGTGAGGTTTGGAGCCACGCTGGAGAAGGTCACAGAGAACTGTCTCCTGTGGGAGGGACCCCACGGTGTCACAGGGGAAGGACTCCTCTCCCTCAGCAGCAGAAGGAAACCTCGGGTGATGAACTGACCAGAGCCCCAGATTTTACTTCTCTTTATCCTCTTTTAGTAATAAGTTCACTTTGCACCTCTAAGCTGAGCCTGTTTTAACCTTGGAGTATTTTCTGTCAGTCTTTATCTCAACTCATGAGCCCTTCATTAATTTTTCTCTTCACTGCCCACCCGGCAGGGGACAGTGAGTCTGTGGCTTTCATGGGTGCCTGGTCCTTGGGCAGTGTCAAACCACAACATACACTATCAAGCATGTATTTATTTTCCCTTTGTGCTAAGATTTTTAAACATCATCTCTTTACTGTTGACTTTGGTTTTTGCATCAGATATCTTGAAGATTTTTCATCATGAAAGTTAACTTTCAACTGTGACCTGATTTTGCATGGGTTTTGAGTTTTTGAAAATACATGAGTATGTAGATATCAGGAGGCTCTCAATAGTCATTTTGGAAGTATTGAAATTTTGGTTTTTTTCAGGAAGTTTTAAAGCAAACGTCATTCAATTAGCAAACTCTTGGGAACAGCATGTGCTAAACTTCTGTTTTGTTTCAAGAGCATGTATAGATACACTATATTTCTTTCATTTTTATAGGTTTATTTCAGAAAACAACATTAACCATAGGCTTCTGAGGCCACAATTTTTTATTGTTTCTTGGGGATGATCAGGATCCATTAAGTATGACTATTTGTTTCAACATCCTTTATTAACAGCTGTTGACTTTTTTAGAAATTAGTGAGTGAATAGCTCCATTAGTTTCTTTATGATGCAATGGAGATTATAGTGTTGGTCAATTGAATTGTGTCCTGAAGCTTTTATACTGTGGTTAGCTGTAGTTTATCTTGTCTCTTTGTCATGTTTTAAGATGCACAAGAGTTTACAAGAAGAGAGATTTAGGATGGTGTTAATCATAAGTGTCTTCAGTATGATTATAACATCTATATGTCTTTTAGGTTAATGGAGAAGGTAAAATGAAATGTTCAAGTTGTTTTTTCTGAAATTGAGACAAGACCAAAACCTACAGATAAAAAGCTAAATATTGAATACATTAAAATATAGGCTAAAGGTTTTTTGAAGAGATTTAAGTAGCTTTCCATATGTTTTAGGTAATCAGATAATCTCAGTCCTCCTGGAATGTGCTTTGTTACATTTTTCCTTGGCTATGTAGTTCTAATCACTAGTTATAGGATCACTCTCTTGACATTGCATGATTTATAGTACCACTTTATGATCATTAAAATGTTTGCTGGACTGAAGGTCCTAACCACATGAATCCTCTTTATTTCTAAAAATCTATGGCAAAAAAGAAGAAATGCTATTTCCCTGTCATTTCACATAGGCTGATTTTTAAGCTATTGGTAAATCTCTATTCCAGCATTGAAAAGGAACAGTCATATAAGTTGTCAAATTGGCTTTCTGCAAAAGAACATAAGACTAGTAGAAATTATTGTATATCATGCATACATCATAATATGGCAGTTAACAAGATCCTTCAAACCTTTAAACTGTGATATGAAATGTTGTTTCTAATACTGATGTTGCAAGATGTGTTACTCTAACATTGAATAGCCAATCAAGAAAAGCATATTCTATATCCAAGTCCAGAAGTGTTCTTATTCATCAATACTTAAGCATTCTCTGCTTACTTACCTACATCGTTCAAGATTTCTAGGGATCATATTGTAACTGGAAAACCACACTGAAACTACAACAAAGGCAGGTGAAGGTTTTGTGTGAACAAAAGATCATCTTTCCTAATACGTGATGTCTTTTCATTTGATTTTGGAATATTACAGGCTTATTAATTTGTCAAAGCATTTTATTTTATGATCTTCTCTTTATATTTCTGTGTTTAAGATTCTGCTTCTGCCCATATTTATGAGAGATCTGTTTTTTATTTGTTTGTAGTGTTATAAAGCAATATGTCCCACCCTGGAACATTTTTTAGCACTAGGAAAGTTTGCTATCATAGAATCATGGAAAGTATTTGGTTTGGAAGGGGACTTAAAGATCATTTGGCTGCAACCCCTCTGCCATAGGCAGGGACTCCATCCCCTAGACCAGACTCTCAAAGTCCCATCCAACCTGGCCTCGAAGTCCTCCAAGGATGTGACATCAACCTCTCTGGGCAATATGTTCCAGTGCCTCACCACCCTCACTGGTGTAAAAAATTTCTTCCTAATCTAAGTTTATTATTTTTCAGCCATTCCCCCTTATCCTGCCACTGCATGTCCTGTGAAAAGTTCCACTCCCACCTTTCTTGTATCCTCTTTTAAGGTATGGTAGGCTGCTAAAATGTTTACCCAGGGACTTTCCCTTCTCCAGGCTGAACTCCAGGTCTCTCAGCCTGCCTTCACAGAAGAGCTGTTCCAGCTCTTTTCTGGACTGTCTCCAACAGGTTCAGGTTCTTATTTTGGGAACCCCAAAGCTAGACAAAGTATTCCAGGTGGGGTACTATGGGGACAGAGTAAAGGGTAAGAATCCTAGCCCTCAGCATTCTCAGCACTTGATAAGATAAAGCCCAGGTGGCTTTCTAGGGTGCAGGTGTGCATTTCCAGGGCATGTCTGTCAAGACCCCCAAGATCCCTTCTTCTCAGGAGATGCATTCAATACATGGCATGCTATGTTTCTGCACACAGAGTATTTAGATTTCATATGGTGTGGTTCTTGGAGCTGTACTATGTAGGGCCAGGAGTTGGACTTTGATGTCCTAATGGGTCCCTTCCAACTCAGGATATTCTGTAATTCTATTTTATGGTTCTACAAAAGCCTGAGACTGGAGGGAAGGTCCTGGCAATGGAGGAGAGCTATGGAGATATCAAGACACATGACTATGAGCAGATTCCCAGAATGAAATCTTAACTTTTTGCTCAACCACTTTTGGCCAGTAGCAAAACTGTGGGATGGAAGGGAGTTAAAAACTAAGGAATCATAAAGATGGAGGCAGAGTTAACAAGTGAATATGTAAGATAATCAGGTAGTGTCACAGCTCATGTCCTGTTGATTATTAAATTAGTGCTACTTCCCAGATGAACTCTGAGCTGTTGACAAATGGACTGCATGGACCAAGCAAACCTGTTTTCCAAGAGTTTCCAAAAGTGCCAGCAGTGTTTTTACAGAGAAAGACAAATTTAAATACTTTTTGAATTTACTTAAGAGACTCACTGCTTCATTTTGTTTTTTTTTTAATGGCGTTGGGCAGGCACTGAAAAACCTTCAGGCGCTTTTTTGAAATTCTCAGTGAAAAATTATTAAAAACAGCGTTAGTACTATTTTCCGAAGAAACACCGCAAACATGGCAAAAGGCTTTGTTTTACTTCAGAGGAGACTACAGTGGTCACCTTGCACATATCCTGCATTTGATATTAATGATGTTTCTTTAAAATCAGATTTTTGGGGCTGGGTGACTTTGGTCATATGTAAATAAGTTTGCCATTTTAATATTTTTTTCTCTCATTACAATAATTAAGTAATTTTGCATATGGAGAGAAATAGTTTTTCATTAAGTCCACTGCCAAGGAAACAGAAGTGTATAAAAGTCCACATTGTGCAGATTGAAAAAAAAAGTGCCAAAGAAGAAATATGTTGCTCCTTGATTTCTCACAGAAACTATTATATTTGTAGGATATTGCCTAGGAAATAAGCTCAAGAAAGATTTTTTCAAATGTGTCAATGGTACCATTGCTAGGACTTTAGGAAAAACCCTTGAGAAGTAAATGAAAAACAGAATTATAAATTTCACAGCTGATCGCTGTATTAACATAAAAATCTAGGATTTACATATTCTCATAAGTAGGATAAAACCCAACTTAGTTTGTTATGGATATGTGCTTCATAATTAATCCTACAGTGGTTAATGAGATGTGAGACCTGAGTGTAGCTTGTCCATGTTTGGGCATTAACAGCTTCTGTCTTATACACTAATAACAGCCCTTTTCTAACTAATTTTGATTAGAATTACAGGTTTTTACCATCCTTGAGATGCATTCTTCCTGTCATTGAAGACAAGAGCATTACTGTCCTGAGAGCATTGAGGAGGACAATGAGACTATTACTCCCTGTCAGATTTATTTGAATTGACCTGTATTTTTAAATGCCTTTGTGGGTGCACAGACAGAGAGACATAGCCCTGATTGTGTAGGTCTGATTTTCTTCAGAAACCAGGAAATAATCAGTAATCATGCACGCTCTTCCTCAAATCCAAGTTCCACCTCTCACCAGGATAAAATTAGTTGAAAGAGAATAAAAAGAACAAAAACAAGCACTAGAAAACACAACTTAAAACTGAAACAGGAGAGGCTAGTTGCTTAGGCTTTGATAAAATAAAGCCTTCTTTGAAGATGTAAATGTATACAGCTACAAGGGAAAACCATGATCAGTTCTCAGGTTCTGACTGAAAGTGCTGCCTAAGCTGAATTTGCACCATGCTTCACTCAGCTAATTTCACATTGGAGACCCAGCTGAGCAGTGGAAATAAAAAGCTATCACACTGCCCTGTTCTGTAAACTTGGCAGTGTCTTTCCTCTGAGCTCTTCCCAGCAGTATCTGCCCCGAGAGTCTCCGCAGTTGTTTGGATGGTGTTACCTCCGACAACCAACGCTGGCCGACATACAATGGAGAAAGCGTCTCTCTTTGAAATATGATCGACCCAAAATAGCTTTAAACACCAAAGTAGCTCTTCTGTAGAAGTATTGCGTGTCTCCAAAAACCATTGATTGCTAAATATTGCCAAAGCATTTGATGATTATTCTGCTGCATATAGTTTAAAAAAAAAAACAGTTAATGCATTTCATGTACTAGTTGAAGGAAATATCTTTCTCTAAAACCATGTAAGCTATGAAACCATAATGATACAAAAAGAAAATAAAACATCCTAGAAAACATATATTTAAAACGAAAAAGTCAATTTAGGGTAACTTGTAGAAGATTAATTAACCCTTTTTCAGTTACATAGCAACTCAAAGTTGCATCAAAAACGGTACCATAGAAAAAATAAATACAGTGTAAACACACTTTCACATAAACTTATTAGGATTTGCAGAAAAGCACAGAATAATACCAGAGTTCATGTCAATTAGCACTGACATTTGCAAGCAGCAAAATTAAAAGTATTTTGTTCACAACCTGATCCAGCTCTATCTTCAGACAAAGAAATGGTGAGAAAATCCAATGGAGAACTACAGATCACACTAAAAATAAAGTTATTTTAATGCAAATATCTATTTAAGATAACAACTTAAGACAATATATAAAACTAAGAATAAGGACTGTTGTCTTTATTATCACAGATTATTAAGAACCTGATTCATGACCTAATTGTTATTGTGCTCCATTATTGTGCTGTGCAGATAAAGAACAAAAGATAACCCAAAAAAAGGCTATTTTAAAATATCAGGAATAGTAGTCTGACAGGAGAATGAAGTATGTTGACTTCATTGCTAGCAAATATAGAATTCAATTAGGAATTCATATGGAAGGATTTCTGTCTTAAAGGATAAAGAGATTACAGGAAACCTGAAGGATTTCTTTTGCATTGGTCTTGACAGAGGATAATGGATACATACTTTCCTACATGTAGTGAAGGCATCAGATGATGGAACATGTAAAGAAATTAAATAAATCACAGTAACCAGATAACTTTCACTTAAGATTAAGATTTATTAAATAACTAAATACTGAACTACCTGTATTGATGCATCAAATAATGTAATTTATGTATAGCATAAGCCTCTATGTTTGTCAGTTTATATCCTTCTTGCCAAATAGGTTGCCAAAGGTATTTCCAAGGAGCCTGCATCAGTGAACTTCTTTTCAATATAAACCCTTTTCCCATTGCTGCTAGGTATTTTTCAAGAGAAAGCTGTGGCTTCTTGTTTTTAGGTTTTGCTTGTGTTGCCTTTTCATTAGTCATTCATTATTTGCTGAAAAATATATATTTATCTCTGGCAATTCTTATGCACAATTGCCATGTTTTAGGTGGAGCATTCTCCAAGCTAATACTCCTGCTAAAATCACATGCTGCTTCCCTTCCCTCTCCAGCTGGAGGCACAAAAGGCAAAGATCACAGGTTGAGATAAGAACAATTTCCTGGAAACAGCAATGAGATAAGAAAACAAACAGTAACAGCAATAATATGAATACCTGAAGGTATAAGTAAGGAAAAGATTGATATGGAAAGTCCCCAACACTATCAGGCCATTCTGTCTGCCATGTTTTCTCTGCAAAGAAACCTTTCTCCCCGGAGGAGAGTCCCTTCCCCCTGCCCTGGCAATGACAGGTGGCAGAGTGTAATCTGCCTTCCATTCCTGGAACCCTGCCTTGTTGGAGCCAGGACAGCAAGGTAGGCTACAGTGTTCAATCCAGAGTCATTTCACTACATTACAGACAACTCAGCTATGCTTTATACTTCTGTGCTGGTGGTTACTGTTCCACGACTACTTGAGAATGGTTGATTAATATAGTCAAATCTATCAACAATCTAAAAGCTGCTAAGATTCAAGCACTGAATAAATCATAAAGTTCACTCAGTCTACTGCTGGGCTGTTGTACTCTGGTCTTCATAGCATGTCCACAGGTCTGTCTTTTTAGAACTCTCCACTTGCCATAACAGTTTTCTAATAAAATTAAAATTTCCCTAGAAGCATGAAAAGATATTTGCTATATTCCCTGATGTTGCATATTCAATGATTGTTTTTGGATTATGTCAGATATATGATAATTTCCTGGAAAAGCAGATTCTAACAGTTGTCCTCATTAGTCAGCCAGACCTGATCTTGAAACCTTAAAACAAAATTAAATCAACCTAAATGCTTGGTAGCTCCAACATTGCTGCATGCTAAAGAGGAAAACAGAGGTTTTGAGATCCATACAGGTATAATACATACATACATAATATACATACAAGTATAATGGAGGCACTGGTGAAGCCAGTTCTGAGCCTCTTACATCAAGAAAGGTGCTGCAACACAATCAGAGAACAGCAATAAGGTTTGTGAGCAGTCTAGAGCAAGTCCTGTGATGAGTGGTTGAGGGAGCTGGGGTAGTTTTCTGTGGAGAAAAAGGGAGACCCAGTGAAGATCTTATCACTCTACAATTACCTGAAAGGAGGTTGTAATGAGCCTACATCTCCCAGGCAACTAGTGACAGGACTAGAGAAAATGGCCTCAGGCTGGGGTGGTTCAGGTTGGACGTTTAGGGACAATATTTTTATTGCAAGAATTGTCAAATGTTGGAATGAACTGCACAGGGAAGTGGTGGAGTCAACTGTTCAAGAAATGACTGAACGTGGCACCCAGTGCTATGGTTTAGTTGATGTGGTTGTGTTCAGTCAGAGGTTGGACTTGATGATTTGGAGGTCTTTTCTGCCCTTAATGATTCTATGATTACATGGTTCTGTAATGATCATATACCTGCTCAGCTTTGGGGCGTGGTGCTTAGATATTTGTGAAACTAATCTACTGTGTACCTCTCATAAGTGCCATGACTGGCTGTAATATATCTTGTGTTTTATTATAGTGTTGTTAGCAATTGTTTTTTTAAGTATTCTAGTTAGAGACTAAATTTACTTATTTAATAAGATTATTGTCTCTCAAGTCATATATCTGAAATGTTTTCTGCTTTCTCTGTTATGGATTTTCTCAAGCTTGAGTAAGACTGGTTTTCATGAATTAAGAAAAATATAACTCAGAGTGTCCTTTAAATTGCTTAAAATTATAATGCAGAATTTTTCTGCTTCAAAGACAATGTAACACAATGTCGTCTGTTACAACATTATGGGACCAGTCATCTCTTAACAGACAAGAGGTTTTTTCCTCTTTTTCATTGATGAACCAATGTCTTTTTGCTTTCATTTTTATTTCACAGATTTCACACACTACTTTGAGAAGTTGCAAACATATAATCTCTCATTTTTCTTCGTAAAAGGCAGCACTGAAAATTTATTTTTTTCCATTTTGCCTTTTTCATTTTAGGCGAGGGGAGGGGGTGGGAGGCGTAGTGTGAGTGTAATAGTAATGAATCAAATCATAGAATCATCAAATCATAGAATAGTTATCTGTTTATAGAAAATAAATGTTGGAGCTTTTAGGTGGTTATGTCAAAGACATATTCTTCCAAATCTCCTATAGAAATATAGAGCAAAAATTGGTTACTTTGGATTGCCTGTAGCAATAAATATTTTTCTAATGAAAACATGCATTGAGAAAAAGTCCATGGGTTTTTACATGGCTTTTGGAGTTTTTGAAATCACCAGCAGTTAATTCAGTTGCTCTAATCTTTAAACCTAAGGCTCTAATTCTGACAAAGTCTTTTGATATATTTTCATTACTTTCCTATGATGTTTGCTTGGAGAGAACTATAGAATATTGCAACAGAAATTCATATTAGAATAACATTCAACCTCAATTTTCAGTCGTTTATTCAGTGCACAACTGCATAACTCTGAAAAGACTCATTAGGAAAAAAATCTTATTTCCATATAGGACACATTATGGTCATTGTGCAGATGATCTTTAAAAATAGAGTTAAAAATTTAGCATATTCAAGTTCCTCAGTACCAAGTAGCCATAAACCTATTTGCTATTTAGCCATTTAACACAATTATTTACTCTTCAAGAGATATACAGTTACTATAGCAACAGCTACATTTACAGTCCCAGAATAAATGGAAAGCCTAATCTGTCCAGCCAGTAAAGCAAAAAGCTTTCTAAAATGTAGTTTATCTGTTGCCTTTACAATAGAAATTAGTGGCACTCAAATTATGAACCATGATCTGGTTGCAGACTGCCAGCTTTGATCTTGAAGGCAACTGTTACACCCAGCTCATGGTTTGACTGCATGTTCAGTAGCTTCGACAAGTGACAGTAATATACTCTTTTATTTTCATCTTTTTTTTTCTTTAGACTATGATAAGATGACAGATGCAGACAGAATAAATGAGAGAATCTTTAGCTGACTCTTTTTGTGGATGAAATGATCAGTAACCTTGGGTGAAAAAGAGCTAACTTTCACATAAAATGTTAATTTAATAGCAATGAAATAAAAAATTAGATGTAATATTTTTTTAGAAGTGTTACAATTTTCCTTATAGAACAATATAAATTAGAAAATTTTCAAAAAAACAGTTATATATTCCTCTCCCCTTGTGCTGGGTGGGTCACACCCTTTGGGGACAGGGGCTGCAAGGGCTCTCTGGAGCACTCATCCCTGGCCTGCAGGTGTTGGTAGCATGGCACATCAAAGGAACACCTCAACAGACCCCTTTTGCTTGCAATCACTAATAAGAGTGGCTATGTTCTGGCCTTAAAGTGGTGTATATTCTTGCTCTTCATGAAAATTTTAAAAAAACTTTGATATATCTTCTCTGTTTTTGATATTTCAGTGCTCTTAAAAATAATGTTAATCATAAAATGTTTTACTTCCAGCATTTGTCATTCTTCTTCCATTTGAATATATATATGATCTTGTGAAAGAACCAGGAAATTTCTGCAATACAAATATACTGCCTCAGCTAATTTTCTCCTCCTAATTATTGCAAAGACCAAAGAAGAAACTTTTCCTGACAGATACACAAATTCCTGTCTTGGAGTTTGATTTTCACTTTTTAAAGTAGTGTTTCTTAGAGCTCTTGTTTATGATATTTTCAATAAAAGAAAATTCCTCTGTATTCTAATGCAAGGAAAGCATCTAGATTCATATGTTTGAAGAAAGCTTGAATAATTTCAGTCTTAAGGGTTTCCTGGTGGGATTTCACGTGAAACAGTCTCTTCAGATAAGAAGACTGGAAAATAGTCAGTGCTTGCTGAAAAAAAATCTCTAATTAGTGGCATGTCCTACTACCTCTATCTTGATTACTGCATAGTAGGTAGATATTTGGCAGCCAGCTGGTCTGAGATTTTAAAAAAAAACCCCAAATTATGTCTAATTATAATGTTAGGATTAAGCAAAAATTATCTTAAAACTAAAACCTATTTCTCTAATTTGTGAAGAAGTAATATTGCATAATATGTGTGATTTTTGCTGAAAATATGTGTCAAAAGAAGCAATCATTGGTTGTATCTTGCTTCACAGATATTTTAAAAATTACAATAATATGCTAAAAAATGGTTATTAAGGAAGGATGTGGCATGGCACTTCATGTTCTTACAGAGCACAGAGCTGAACTAAATGAAAAGAGCTGTAAATTAAGAAATGTGGAATTTCAAATTCAGATTTCTAAATCCAAGAAGTACTGAAATACAGAACAAACTCATGCAATCTTAACTCTACCTTCATTAGCAGCAGTCCAATCTGGTTGTATCATGTGCATTTACTTTTCCATGGGCAGAAAAAATAAGAAGTGTTTAGCCCTATATTAAAATGAATTAATTAAATCTCAAGGCCTCCTTATAGAAATCAATGAGTTCTTCCTCTCTCTTTTGTACTTTTTTCTACAAGGTTAGTGTTAAAAGTTTTGAGTTGTTAACATCATCCTCATCCACAAGCCTGGGCTTTATTCTTTACTACAATTACAGTAATTTCAAACACACAAAAAGGGGATCAGTGTCTCCACTTTGTTTTTCTCAAACATCTCCCCTCATATTCTCCCTCTCCTCCTATTTCTGCTTTCCTGGGAAGCTTTCCATGCATAATTCAAACCCCTGCCCCTCTTCATTCATTCTTAAAATTCCGTCCAAATTTTTTTGCAGATTGGAATTCCTAAGAGTAGAGCCTTCCCTTTTCCTCTTTTAACGGGACAGGTTTGAGCTGCAAGTGTACAGATCTGCAGCATGGCCTCTTTCTGGGTTTTGTGTTGCTGCTGATGCTCAGCCTTGCACTGCCCTGAACTGGGAGAAGGCAAGCCTGCTTTCTTCCACCTCATGTGGGCACTGCTTGGCTGTGCTCCCCAGGTATTTGACTTGCATAGGTGAACACGAGGAACCAGGGCTGGAGAATAAATCTTGTGAATTATTGGTTTGGATACTATTGAAGTAATTTTGGCTGTATTTACAAAATAAAAAAAACCCACAACCAAAACCCATTGATGACAATAACAAATGTGATTACATTTTTTATTCAAATATGTGCAAAAATGTTCTTACTTCTGACCTGTAAACCACACTTGGAAGGGTGAAAGAGGAGTGAGAAGAGTATATGCTGGGAACCTTTAAATCAGATAACTTACATTTGCATCTATGACTGTAAGTTATACAGCAAAGTGAACTTAGGCTTTAGAACTTCACAGCACATATAGAATCATTGACCTTTGAACAGCAGAGTTCTCAACATTAAATACAAGAAAGCTGGGATTTCTCTACAGCACTTCTCACATTTGCAATTTTCTTCTTTATCTTTGAAGGGAAAATTCTTGTCCTTGTTCTATCAAAACTGCCAGTATTAATTATTAATAGGAATTTTGTTCAATGAATAATGACAGAGATGGTGCCTTTTGTTCTCAACAATTATTTATTTTCAGTCTCTGAAACTCTTCAGTTATATCTCCTTGTAGTTTTGGATCACGTATGCCTTAAATTTTCTCATGTCATTTATCTCTCAACCTTGGTTGTCATGCAAAAAATAGAACTTTTAGCTGCAGTTTTGTCTTCATCTCAGATTCCTTTTTCTTAGTCTTAACTCTCATTAGTCCTTAACTGTCAATTTTAGTTTCTATTATTGCTTTGTGGAAAAATACCATAATTATCTAGAGCACTGAATATGTATTGACTAGGTTAACATTTAGATTCAGTGTTACAAATATTAATATTAAAAGAGACCTCTTCAAAAAGTTTAAATCACTTCTCAAATATTCTGATCTTATGTCTGAACTTTCAAAAAATATTCTGGAGAAAGGATTCATAGTTTAACTTATGTTTTTCATTGGAGATATAAAATAATCTTGACAGAGTCAACATTTCTCAATAGAAAAAAGACTAGCTATTTGTCAACAAAATCATGAAGACAGCATTCAATAATAATTAGTATACAGAAATGATTAATCCTTTATTACGTAAACTGAAATTGATTTGGCAATTCAAGTTATTAACAAGGAGATAAAGATTCATCCTTGTACATTCATGCTTATACCTTCCTCTTCTCTTATTGCCTTTGAAGAAAGTTGAATGTAGGCTTGGATTTGGTTTTTTTTTTTCCCCTAATAGAAAGTGGACTGGAGAAATAAGCATTGTAGATGAAAAATCCTTTGAAAGTTATCATAAGAAGTATCCCTAAGACAAAAGTTTGATTGTGTAAAAATTTTCGATTCACTACTGGAGAGGTTCTCGTTTATCAGCTAGCACACACAGAAGCCATCCCCAGGAAGCACTGTGGAGGTGGGTATGACTGATTTCTTGCAGGTACTTTCCATATAGCAGACTCTTTCTGGATGTTAAAAGAGTAGAACCTAGCACAAGCACAAACTATTCTGTGCCTTTTGACCTGAAACTCTGGGAATTCTGGAAAACTGATCTGTACTGTTCATTGCTGCTATAGGAGTTGTCTAACTTCACCCTGGGTGCTGTGGTAGGCTACCTGAATGCAATTCTGTGTTCAGAAAATGTCTGCCTTCTTTATAATTTACCTTTCCTTATCGATTTGATAATTGGGTTATGCAGCATTGACTATAACATTGCAAGGGTGGAATTGAGAGGATGGCAGACCACAGAGCGAGTGGAATTAGAAGAAGTGCCTTTTCAGACATACAACAATATGCCTGAGGACACCTCCTGGAAAAGGAGAGGTTGGGTGTAGTATAAGAAGTCTTTTATCTTTTTAATGTTTATGATTCTCTGAAAATAATATTCAAGGAAGTAGCTCTTATGAAAGACATTCTCAGACACAGCAAATAATGATATTGATGAGAACAAATTAGTTTCATGGTGGAAGTGTTTAAAAATAAAAGTTTCTTTGAACTCAGTGAGAACCAGATTTAATGAAATTTAAATTAAAGTGAATGGAATAGATATGTAGGAGTTAATCAAGTGGAATGGCAATAATATGGAATAGAGGTTCTTTTCTTCGAATGAAACTGCTTGAATGAAATCATCTATCTTGATGTTTATTATTCTTTGACTGAGGCATGCAAATGTATATTTTGAAAGCCAAATTCTTATCCAATTAAACTAAATATCAAGGATTTGGATTTTTTCTGTCTTTTGAGATTGTCTCTTCTATAGGAAAGAGAGTTGTCTGCCTGCACTTTTGTGGAAGTGCATTTCAGCAGCTCAGTAAGGCCATTTTTTGCTGTTCTACTGCAGCTATTAATACACTACAATGATATAATTTTAATCTTTCTTAACATAATTTCATATTTAGCATGAAAATATCACTACTTTCTACTTTTGCTAGAGTTTTGCATTTTGAAACAAAATATAGATAAAATTTCACTTTTGTTGTGATCACATATTCTCTATTTGATTCTAGACCAGCTGGAGATTTGCCTTAAAATCATTAATGATCTGTCCACAACATGTAAACAAAATAAGAGTAAGTCAAGTCTTGCATTCACTTCAGTGACATACATACAACACTTGATTTTGATTTCTTTTCCCTTTTTCTCCTGTAATGTTTGTAAATATTAGCCTTTCTCCTACTGCAACCATAATATTGAGGATATCTTCACTTAAAAAAATGACTTTACCCTATCCCTGGATTGAAGATTTTCATATTTATTTTAAATTCATTGTTACTGCTGTAGTTATCTAATTTTGTTGGCAAAACAGTGATTTTCTCTCATCAATGAACCAAATGCATATAAATTATTATTATGGCAATATAGAAAAAAAACCCTCAAAATCACAGATGACCCAGTTTTTGACTGACATGACTACAAGCTTAGACTACAGGTTTATCCAGAACCATGTCCTTCTCTGCCCAGTGGACTGTATTAGCTAGAGCAGCTCTGTTTCACCCAGTATAATTCCTTAGCAGCTTCTACCAATTCTTCTGAAATAGAAATTTACAGTGCCTTAGAATTTAATAGTTCTTGATACAAGATTGTTCATCAAATTGTTCATCAAATTGTTCATGAAAACAATTCATTTGATTTTGAAAGAACAGCCTATTCTGTAGGACAGCTTGCAGTGAGGACAGTGCTTGGCTGCCCATATGAAATTCTGGCAGCAGATGCCTGTACTCAAAAGAGGTGATTGCCACCACATATTGTCTTCACTTCAGACTCCATTTTTCAGTGCTAACTGCCTTGGGGTGGACAAGTTCACTGAGGGCAGTCAGACACAGGCTCTCTAAGGCTCCAGCAGTTCATTATTCAGTGTGGCTTCAGCAGCTCAAGTGAGAGATGTTGATAAGATCATCCAGGGCTTTATTCTTCATTGATTCCTTAACTGTCTAGGCAGTGTCAACAAGATGCACATTTCAATTTAATGCCTTGCCTAGGATATTAGTTGCAAGGCACAGACAAATCAGAAGATGCCACAGAAAGGATACACAGTCCCCTTTTTTTCTATGTCTCTAATCTCAACCAGTGCACAAGATTTTAAAAGTTGCTCTGCATGGCACTATTACCACAACTTTAACTCTTGTATTTGTAGAGGAAAGAGGTAGCACAAAAGCTCAGGGGGACTGTATTAATGTGTACTCACATGCAGGGGTGGAATTAGGAAGTTACACAGGACTGAGCAGGTAGTCTCCAAAACAGCTGTGCAGAATATTTCACAATTCAAGGTCTCAGTGGACTTGCTTTCAATAGCACAACAGCCTTTAATATCAGACTGGAAGCACTCATCTATTCTGTAGATCTGACACCTAACTTCTACTCACACCATAAGTCCCTCTCTCCAACTTTCTTTCCCCATCCCATAATAAAATAATGCAAATAAAATAATTAATTATTATTTACCTGTTTTAACCATAAGGGTTGGTGTTGACTTTAGTGAGGAGTGAATAAAAAATGTTTCCCCTGAAAACAGATGAGCCTTACAGTGCTCTTATTCCAGGTCCACCTGAAGCAGCAACAGATGCCCTCTAGGCTCACCTAAAATTGCAGGATCTATGAAATCAATCTGTTTGTCTTAAGACATCCCTGAGAGAAGACCTCTTCAGTATTTCCATAACAGAAGCACATCAGCCATGCCACGTGCCAGGTCCAGTTGTTGTTAAGGTGTTAAAGATGACCAAGTTTATCTCCTTGAACTATGTGTAACATTCTCTCATCAAGAGGAAGTCATGAGTATAACTGACTTTTCCTGCTGCTAGATTACCCTGCTTCTGAAGAGACAGAGGCACAGCTCGTTAAAGGCACAGCTGACACCATCTAAGATCTTCTGGAAGACTCAGAAGATTGATGTAATCATCAGGACAGAGCAGAATGAAACAGAATAAGAGAAAAGGATTTCAGAAGAAGATTCGGTACTGAGGAACATCAAAAGAAAATAAGATAGGCAAAGAAGAAGAGGGTTATTCATGTAAAAGGTAGAAGAGAGGCTGGATAGAAGCAGGACAGCTACATCTCAGAGATTTGATATCTTGTAGTTGATGTTAAAATCAGAACTATGGATTGGTATAATGAAGCTCAAGACACAATTCAAAATATCACAAGGGCTCTTAACAATTAAAGACCCTCCTATTGGCTCATGTGTAGAAAAACTTCACAGAATCAAACAGAATCACATCATTTAGGTTGAAAGGCACTTCTTGAGATTGCCTAATCCAACCTCTTGCTCAAGTAATGTCAGGTAGAACACATTGCCCAGGATCATGTCAGTTAGGTTTTGAGGTGGGGTGGTAATGGAGGTAGAGAATCCACAACCTCTCTATCAACCTGTTCCTGCATTTAATCACAGTCGCAATAAAAGACTTTTTCTGTATTGAATTTCATGGGATTCATTTTGTGCCAGTTGCTTCCTGTTGTACCACCAGGCATCACTCAGAAGAGTCTGGCTCCATCTTCTTCATTCCATTCAATCAGATGTTTACATGCATTGATAACAAATTTCTTCATGCTGAACAGTTCAAGCTCCTTCAGTCTCCCCTCATATGAATGATGATCATCCTTTGGTGATATTTGTGGCCCTGTGCTGAGCTCCCTCCAGAAGGATCCTATTTCGCTTGTACTGCAGAGACTCAGATCTCTTACCAGTGGTGAGTAGGGATGAAGGATCACCTCTTGACCTGCAGGCAGTACTTGCTAATTCAGCCCAAAATACCACTACCTTTCTTTGCAACAAAGACAAGTTGTTGGCTCATGGCACATGTTGCTTTGACTTGCTGACCAACAATAAGCCATGGTCCTTCTCTGCAGAGCTGCCTTCCAGCCAGTTATAGCAGTGCACTGGTGCCTGGGGTCATTCCTCCCAAGATGCAAGTGTTTACACTTCCTTTAGCTGAATTTCATGAGACTCCTTTCAGCCCAATTACTCACTCTCTTTAGGTCTCCTGTAGTGGCACCTGGTCAACTGGCCACTCCTTACAGTTTTGTATCATTGCCAATTTCCTGACCTGCGCCCTTCCCCATCATCCAAGTCAGTAATGAAGAGTTTAAACAGCAATGACAGCATCAGTCCCTGAGGTACCCACTACTGACTTGCCTCCAAACTTTGTGATGGTGAAGCCTACTTGGAGCAGTTTTTGAGCCAAGCTGTAGTTTCCTCCAAAAGTAGTCTGTGATCCAAATTAAAATCAGTTGTTGAGAAACATTATGTTTGAACAGTGTACTATTGTTCCAAACAACTAAAAGTTTTACTTCTCTCTTCATGTGATTAAGCATAAGGATATTTAATGCAATTTCATTTTTGTCTTAGTCTTCATTGTTTGATTAATATCTATTTTTATACTGTGATCAGAATACTTGTTTTAAACTGGAAGTGGCTGTTTTTCTTTCCTTACGTTGTGATGGAACTTTCGAAATTATATAAAAAATATTAATCACTCAGGAACATTTCAGGATTTATAATAGCAAGTCTGAAATAGTCCTGGCAAACATCATACATAAACAAAAAGATCTATTGAAGAATAAAATAACCAAGACTGTACAATTCCAAAAGAGTGAAATCCTATTTTAATAGATTTAAGGAAGCCACAAATATCCTGCTGCCATAACCACCTAGGTGAATTATTTTCTTTCCAGCCTAGTAGTAGTGACAGTTCCTGCACTGTAATTCTTAGATGGTTCTTATGCTTCCAATTTTTTTGGTTCCTTAACCTCAACCTTCCCATGCACAATTTCCTAATTTTTCAGCATACTTCAGAAAACACCTACAAGAGAGAATTTATGGTATGAGATTTTCAGGACAACAGTGTAAGGACAGAGCAAAGATCTCATGAACGCAGGTCTGTATGGACATCAGCCAGATGCACAGTGATGCACGATCCCCTCTTCCCCCTCCCTGCTCACATTGGGGGTACCTCTGCACAGGGCAGTGTTAGTGGTGCAAAATCTTAAAACAGCTATGTGGGGGAATATAAGATAATCAAATTTCAATAGGAAATATAATTGAGATGAGGATACTTGATTGGTAATTTTCTTATTTATTTTTAAATTTAAATTTTTTAGTTTTAAATTTAAATTGCAATGTAATTTTTGTGTGAATTTTTGTCAGAACAGATGTTTTTTTCAAACCTATGAGTGACTCCTGTACAGCAGCAAAATTCAGTGCCTTTACAACTTGTTTTGGAAGACACAGGGTAACAGGGTGCAGTGTACATGCTGCAGGCATTATTGCTGTGACTGCTAAACGTTATATGGTTACTTTTGTAGTAGGGATGGAATTGAGGCCTCCAGCTCATTTCACAATAGACTATTGAATACCCATCAGCTGAAGCAAATTTCAGTCAGTAGCAACCCGAAATGCAATTGAACTTAATGACCTAGAGGTGCAAGGCTCTGTATCTCATTACCTCTTCCCTAAACCTTCCAGTCCCAGAGTGTTTTCTTCAGTCTTTTGGAAAAAAAACATCTATTGTGCAGACATAACTACTGCTGAGTATCTTAGTCATTTAACTTTAGATTGTTGAGTTTCATTATTGTTTATTCCTTTGTCTCAAGCTGAATCATTTTCTATGAATCAGATAAAGCACTATCATTATGATATCATTTATGAAGGCTACATAATTGTAGCTTTTCTCACTAAATCTTTGGAATAGTGCATTTCTTCCCTCACTAAATACTAATTTATTTTCAGATGTGGCTATTACATTATTCTTTTTCATTTCTCAAGGAAATCCTTTTGAAGTAGACATCCTCTGTATTTTTCTACAAGTATCTGAATTGTTCATTAGCTTTAACAGTAAAAGGAATCTTCTGAGGCACATTATAAAAGTTTTTTTTTGGTATTCAGGTAACTTTTCAAACAAGTTTCTGGTTTTAAAAATTTGAGGAAGAGATATATTTATTCTATACCTGACCTGAACAAAACCCAGAGTTTGCAATAACAGTTATATTTCCAATGCATTTATCTAACCTGTCAGTGTCCATCAGTTAGAAATATTTTGGACTCCATTAAATTAAAACATCAAACACATGAGAACCTTGTTTCCCTGCAAGTAATAAGTTTACATCCTGAAAAGTGAAACATCATAATCCAAGTCCTTACTACTTCTAAACAAAAACATTTTGTCTCTCCCTTAAGATTTCAGGTATATTACTTGAGGTGAATTCTCATGACAGTGAGCCAAAGAGTTTATTTAGTGACTAAAATTCCTACTTGGAAAAAATTTAGGGTAACTGTTTGTGTTCATCTCTCTTTGAAAAGAAAAAAATAAAAGATGAAAAAGCTCTGCTTGGATTTGTGTGTGTGTGTGTGTGTGTGTGTGTGTGTGTGTGTGTGTGTGTGTGTGTGTGTGTGTGTGTGTGTGTGTGTGTGTGTGCGTGCTTAATTTCCACAAGATTCACAAACCACTAAACCAGAAACATGCTCTTTAAAAGAATATAAGCAGCGGGAGATCACATAGAACAAGATTCCTGGCACATGGAGAGCCCTCCTACCAATGAACATTGGCACTAGTGGCTCCTTAGAACCAGGAACAATTCTAATGCAATAAGGATATTTTACCAGCATTTCCCTTTTCTTTTTAAAAGTAAAGGAAGAAAACAACCAGAACAGTTGCATTTCAGAAAATCTGTCTAAAGATAGACATACTCATTTGCATATATGGTTAATTGAAATTATCTTTAAGTCTCTGTATCTGCATTTTCTAGATAATCAGGCAACAAAAAGTCTCCCTTAAAAGTGGACCAGGCAGGAAAGAAAGAAGCATTTCCAACTTGTATTTTTCATATCCTTTGCTTAACATATGGAATTTTTATTACATTAACATCAACATCACAATCATGTCTCTCAAAAGGATTTTATTGATTTGAAGCCTGGTATCTGTATAAAAACCTTTATATAAATTTAATAGATATTTTTAGATACAATTTTAATAGGTATTTAGAATGTTCAAGTATATACGATGCAAGGAAAATTTCTTGTCTTTCTCAAAAAAAAATATTATTTTGAATATGAATATATTCAAATATAATGTTTTCCCAGGACTTTCTTGCCTCTATATTCAGCAAGACCTTCATCCAGAAGATCATTTAATGTATAAAAAGAGCTATAAAATAGTACTTTTATTTTTCTTCATTATGAAGTCATGTAAGAGCATATATTGATAAACTATCTGCAGAGAGTTGAATTATGTGAAGCGAGTTTTATTCCTTCTAAGCCACAGGAATGCAATCCAGAATTCCTCACAAAATCTCTGCAATGCTGAACAACAGTCCTACTAAAAAACTGTACTTTTGTTTGCAATTTTAACAGATATGTTAGGAATTTAATGTGTCTTTACCTTAAACTGCCCTCTCATCCAGAAAGTGGGCCCCTGTAAAGAGAGCTGAGATTTTTAGCATGGGGAAACTTGTACAGCCATCATCTGTACTGTAGCTACTTTGTTGATTTGTAGAAAATTTTCATTTCAATTAAAGCTGCTAATCTGGGCTGTTCCTCAAACATTATATTACCTTTCTTTTTTTCTTAAACTATTTATATTAGCCCTTAGGTTTATAAAAGTGCTCAACCATTTTTAGTTGCAATAAAACTAGCAGGCACCACAAGACAAAAAACAGAAAAGGAAAATATATCCCACCCAAATTTCTTATAAGTCAATCAATGCAATAAACCTTATAGGAATTTTAGTCCAAGAGGGTTTAATTTGCCGTATTTTTTAACATTGAGGCTTGTTAGGGAATATAATTGTGGGGAAAAGAGTAAAGGATTATGATTCACGACATAGTTGAAGAACGAAGGTGATTTCAGACCCTCAGGCAGGGGAAGTTCTGATATGGTATTTTTCCCCCTACTCCAAGAAGGTTATTTATTTATTTGATGTTAAAGTGCCACATATAGAAAGTTGAAACAGAATGTAAAATGTCTTTTGTAGGCATCCTAGTTTCTACAGGGTTTAGTTCTTTGTAGTTGAAGTTATTTTTTTATGTACAGACCATCTTAATCTGGTGGTCCCATCTTCTCATAATGCCTTGCCATTTTTTTCCCCAAGGAATACAAGGCTTTCAATTTATTTTTATTTCTGTTTTTAAATTCTTTGAGGATATGCTTTGGCCTTAATTTACACTAGTGTGCTGGTTGCACATGGAAGGGTGGGGAGCAGAGCTGCCGGAGGGAAGGAAGGGCTGTCCCGTCTCGGGGAGCTTCCCCTGTGGGATGCGGGAACCAGTTGGAGGCTGATTTGGTGGTTGGCATCCCAGGTGGCCAATGAGAGAGTTGTTTCATTTTCATAAATCACATTGGTGGGGGGTGGGCTGCTCTCTTTCGGCTTCCTGCCTCCCTGGAGGTGAGGTGGCTCTGGCCGGGGCCCCGGGCCCTGCCCTGGCCCTGGTGGCCCCTGGCTCAGCTCTGCTCCCCTCTCCACGTGTCATGGCCGAGGTGGGGATCAGGGCAGCCACCAAAGGCTCTCCCTTCCCCCAACACCCCGTTCTCTCGGCCTCCAGCTGACCACATGGCTTTTAACTCTTTCAATGACTGGATAAGATTCTCGATCTCCTGAGTTCCCCTGAATGAGAAGCAATAAAGCATGGAGTCTACAGAAGTCAGCGGAATGAAGATAAAGTTCCTGATGGGAAGAGCTTAAAAAGATGCAACTGATGAGTAGCTGAAAACCTTTTTTGTGGGGCTATAAGGGGACTGTGACTACACTAAAATTCCTTTAAACTGTGAAATATACTTGGGGAGGTTTGGATGCTTGAGAAGAAGACTTTTTGCCTCGGGGAAATGGGGCTCTCTGTTTTGGGACTGGAAATATGGACAGAGACATTTAATAGAAAAAGAGATTAGGAGAATTTTGTCTTTCAACAGCTTGTCTTTAAAAGTGGTACCCCAAGTGTATAGCATAACCCATAGCACAGCTCTGGAAGGACTGTGGAGATGAGAGGAGAGTCATAATCTGCAATATTTTCCCAGGCGGATGTAGATTGTGAAGGTGAAGACACCCCCTAAGCCTAAACCATAAAAGGGACTTTTCTTTTTAGAGTGAACTGAAATGATTATTTAAGTAGATAACTGACTGAAGTGTTTTCTGTATATTGTTGTTAAGAAATGTGGAAGGAAGGAACGGGAGAAGGGAATAATCTAGGAATCTTATTCTGAATTCTTTTTGTGTTATTAATAAATTTCTTCTTATACCCTTTTAAGTTTTAAGCCTGCCTTGCCTCTGCTCCTGAATCCTATCTCTAAAGGAAACTAAATATATTAAAATTGGCAAACCCAAATCACACCGTGACAACTAGACATAAGTCCCATGTTGCAGTTAGTAGAACTCATGTCAAGAAGTACTTGCCTGGACTTTGGGCTGGAGCTCAGAAAAACAGTCATGATTTTTCTGAAGTGTCAGATTAGTAGATTGTAGAAAAATGTATGGAAAGCTTGGATAAATCCTCTGCTTGTAACAAAAGGGTGCTTCTTTTTCAGGATTGATTTGTCAAAGAGTTTTAGGATTGGGTTTTTTTGAGAATATATTACCTGAATTGAGAAGAAAATTCAATATTGTTGAAAATATTTTTATTGCGAACAAATTGCACATAGGAACATTTGCAGGAAGTATTAAGAGGTAAGTGGATGAAAACTGGCAATGCTGCAATAACAGGGATCTGATAAAAGGGGACAGAGTTTAAGGGAAGCTTTGAGCATGTAAGTAAAAGGCAGAGAAAAGTAGTAAGATGAGAGGAAGAAGGAAGAAGTGAAGTGCTGAGAATTTTGTGGGTGATAGTTCTTTTTATCTATAGTTCCCTTTTCATGAGCATTTCCTGGGAGGAGCAGGGCAGAAATGGTATGGGAGTAGGACAGAATGATGTGCTGGCCCTTTAGACATTCCTGGTCTCATCTGATATGAGATAAACTCTCTTTCTCTTCTCCTGAGTAAACTGAATCTCTTTTTCCAAACAAGTATGAACATGCCATTTTCCTTATCCAGAGCATATTTAGAAATTTTCTGGTCTAGGTGTTTTGAATGTTTCCTTTTACTCATGGTTTACTCATTTATCCTAACACAGGATACCAGGAGCTCCTCAATAGTGTTTGTACTGATCTTTATCACATTCCCGCACAGAAGACATCACTGCTCCTCTATGTAGTCAAAATATAGAACTAGTATAGAAAATTATATGTAAAGGACAGAAAAATATGTTTTACAAGTTTTCCATCACTGTAATTAGGCAGATTAATAGCAAAATATAATGAAAGAACAGGAATAACTCTACTCTTTAATTTTATCGGCATACATTCTGTGTTATTCATTGAAGAGAAATAATTCTCTTACATTTTCTTTCTTTGAAAATATCAGTATTTCATATGACATACCCAGTATTTATTGAAATTTTCAAGAACTTTGGGATGATTGAACATAGGAAATTCACAAGATATTTAGAAAGTCATCTGATGCAAAACTCCTGAGACGTCACTCTCAGCTTCCTTCAAACATCTCTTAAGGTTGCCAATTCTGTTCTACTTGTTTTTGAATTCTCATACATGCACACACTTCTGGAATCAAATTTAAACTACTGAAACTTTAGAAGTGATTTCTCATCATGTTGTCCAGGCTGCAAATTCATGTCATCTGAGGAAATGTCTTATTTCCGTGATTAAGTAAATTTTTTTGAAATAACCATTCCATGCATATTATCTTTGCCATGTGAATACCTTTTGCAAGCTGATAAGCACACAAAAAATAGATAATAAGGTATTTTGCTTTTACAATGCCCAGTATATATATATATATATATGTTCATTGCAATATTTTGGTATGTCCTGTGCTGCTTTTCTTGTATTTGTCTATCATGCCCAGCTGAGGAAGATAATTAACTTTAATCATGTTTATCAAGGGAAAAACAACAAACAAGGAGAGGAGGTGAAGGAGGAGGATAAAAAGAGAGTGAGAAATAGTAGAGGCACTGCCAGTTTTAAGAAGAAGGGGGAGCATCTGTTTGAGGTGCTAGGGATGAGATTCCCCTGTAGCCCACGGAGAAGACCACACCAGAGCAGATAGTGCTGCCCATGAAGCAGTTAGATATTTCCTGAAGGAACTGGAGCCTGTGGAGAGCCCATGCTGGAGCAGGTTTGTTCTGAAGAACTGAAGCCCATGAGAAAAGTCTGCAATGGAGCAGGAAAAAAGCATACTAAGGAAGAAGGGATAGAGGGAACTGTTATGGATTGACCCTAAACTCTATTTCTCATCTTCCTGAGCTGCTCAGGGGATGAGAATAGATGAAACTGGAGTGAAGGAATCAAGTTGAGCCTGGAAGAATATTTGTTTCTTACTATTCATATATATTTTCATTGGAAATAACTTAATTTTCCCCCAGCTGAGTCTGTTTTGTCCGTTATGGTAATTGATAAATAATCTTCTTTTACCTTGATCTATGAGCTTTCTTATTCTCCTTTTCCTCCTTGTTCTACTGAGCGATAGAATTGAGCAAGTACCTCTTGGAAGTTTGGTTCTTAGTTTAACTTACCAAAATTATGAAGATTATTTGCAAGTCTGTTTATTGCCAGGGATGAATAGGATGTTCCTTGGTTCTGCTGGCCATTTTCACTTATCAGTGTTGTTGGTAGGAGCTGGAGATACCTCACTATGCAGAAGTATAGAGTAAGGGAACCTCAAAATATTGACATTATGTATGAAGTGGTCATATTATTTTGTAAATTATTAAATCAAAAGTAGTTTCTCAGCACTCAGACAGTATCACCAGACTGAACTACTCCTGTTTATCTAAGCCATGTTTTCAAGTTCCTCTTGATGAAATCCTCTCAGTGATGTGCAGCTTCTACAATAGAAATTAATTTCCAGACGGCTTTTCTGAAGACAATACATTTTATTTAGCTCACTATCTTCCATTGTCTTCCATAAGATGACATTGCCTTGCTTAGCTGTTTTATCAGTTGTGTTTCACTCAGTGTAATGGTCAAAGCTGCTGTGGTTTTCTGGAACTGTGATATACAATTGGTGCTTACTTTCCCCTGATAGTAAAGAAATATATTACTGTGAGAGTTAAAATACCTTGCAAACAGGAAAAATAAGTTATTTTGGATGCATTTAGGTTGGTTTCATTACATAAGGTAAAAAAAAAAATCTCAAAACTACATTTTATTAAATTGTTCACAGAATGTCCATAGCATTCAAATGACAACTTTATAACCTTTGACCTTACCTTTTATTGTTATGATCCACTGTATAATTATTTTATTGGCATTATTTTATTAGATTTTAGAATACTATTATGCTGCTTTGTTGGCTATTTCATTGCCTCAAGTAGCATAAGCCACAATACTTGCAGTGGATTTTTGCAGTTTAATTAGTATGCTGCTGTGCTGTTTTTAGTGGCATGCTGCTATGGTACCTTTAATTGAAATCTTTCTCTTATGACTGTGATAATTATATCACCCTGATGCCTTTAATCTGGCACCATTATATAGCATGTGGCTGTGCTGCATTAACTTCTTGATATTAATCATTTGGATTAGCACCAAGGGATAACCCAGAAGTAAGAAATACACTGGCTCCCCAGCTGGAGTATTTTTTGTAAGGCCACGAACACATGCCTATGACACACTCAAAGATAACAGGATAAGCACCTTTATGTTACAACTACATTTTAAAAAATCTTGAATTAATGTATCTACTTGGTCTTTTCTTAAACTTTCTGCATCCCAGGAAAGAAATTTTTTATGAATTCTAAGAAACTTCAGTTTTTCTCCTGAAAGAAAAAATATTTCAGTCTCATTGGCTAGTAAATGTATTCAAATTCAAGTTTCTTTTTAGCAATCCTTTTGGATATATCAGAAAATACCAAATAATTTGTACAAAAGCTGACAGCTCCTTTTCATGTTTTCCTCCTATTTATTTTAATGCATTATCTCAGTGTTATAGAGGGCATTCCAAAAACAAAAGTAAAAAAAAAGCATAGACAAAAATCATGCTATTAAGGGATGTAGTAGCTGGAGACAGAAATTAATGACATTTGATACAGTAAAAATACATGCATTGTAATAAACATGCATTTGAGGAAGACCATCTTGCTTCTGAAAATTGATGAAATTTATTCTTTTTATAATTCTATCTTCCTTGATCTATTTAGTGCTAAGGGCTTCAAAAGTAGCATCTGTGGGAGGTCTTGTAATGAATGAAATGCAGTCAGTTAAAGTATATACTGACAAATCTGAAGGTGATGTTGCTGTATTGGAGGATGTGATAGGAAGAAATAGCAGTGTTGATATATTTTTGTATCATAGAATGGTTAGTGTTGGAAGTGGCCTTAAAAACCACATAACTCAAAACTTCCTGCCATGGGCAGGGAACCCTCCACTAGACCAGGCTACTCCAAGCCCTGTCCAGCCTGGCCCTGAATACTCCCAGGAATGGGGCATTCAAAACTGCTCTGCTCAACCTGTTCCTGTGCCTCACCACCCTCACAGTAAAGAATTTCTATCTAGCATCTAGCCTAAACCTGCCCTCCTTCAGCTTGGGGCCATCTCCCTTTTTCCTATTACTAGATGCCCTTGAAAAAGGTTCTTCTCCAGATTACTTGTAAAATCCCTTTAGGAGTTGGTATGAGGAAGACTCATAAAAAAATCTCCCTGGAGCCTTTTCTTCTCTGTGCTGCACAGCCTCTACTCTCTCACCCTGCCTTCAAAGAAGTGCTCCAGCACTCTGATCATCTTCATGGCCCTGCTCTGGGTTCACTCTAACAGTCCATGTCCTTCTTCTGTTGGGGGCCCCAAAGTGTGGCACTCCAGGTGGCCCTTCACAACGGCAGAGGGGAAGAATCACCTCCCTTGATCTGCTATCACACTAGTTTTGATGCAGCCCAGGATGTGGCTGGCTTTTTGGGCTGCCAGCATTCACTGTCCAGTCACTTTGGGTTTCTTGTCTATGAACCCCCCCAAGTCCTTCTCCCAAGGGCTAGTCTCAATTTATTTTCTACCCAGCCTTTATCTGTGCTTGGGATTGCCCAGACCCTGGTGCAGGACCTTGCACCTGGCCTTGTTCAACTTCATGAGGTTCACACAGGACCAGCACTCAAGCCTGCCAAGGTCCCTCTGGATGGAATCCCTTTCCTCCAGCATGTTGGCCACACAACTTGGTGTCACCAGCAGACTTGCTGAGGGTGCATGCAGTCCAAATAAACACGTTAAAAAGTGCCAGTTCCAATACTGACCTCTGAGGAATACCAAGAGCCACTGCTCTCTACCTGGACATTGAGTTGTTGACTGCAAGTCTTTGAGCATGACCATCAAGACAATCCTTTACCTACTGAGTGGATAAAAAAATCATCTGTCTTTCAAATCCATGTGTCTCCAGTTTAGAGACAAGGATGTTGTGCATTTGAACAAGGGATGTCTGATCATTTTTTGCAACTATTGTAAAACTGTAGCATCTTGAATTTCTGGCCTAAATTGAATGGTCACACAATTACAGATCAGTTTCTGTTTTTTCTGACAAACACTTTTTTCTCAATTTCAAATATGAAGTTCCACATCATAGTATTTATGTCTTACCTACAGGATGGGTTGCTTCAGCATGATAATACTCACAGTGGATATTGAAACTGGGATACTATATGGTGACTTGCTAAGTGACACTGATTTTTTTATGACACCTGTTTGCATTCACAGGAGTTGCACTAGTTTTCTATTGGTTTCAATAAGTTTTTGGTGCAAAGTACTTGAATGAATGCTCCAAACAACCTCTTTTTGCAACTATGAGACATGTCTGTTCACTATTAAATAAATTCAGAACTTGTGTGACATAACAGCCTTGGAACAATTTTTCAGATATCTCGACAGAAGTTTCCAGTAGTACAAATAAATCTACATCTTACATTGCAATCCCAGCTCTTTGAGCAGAGACTTGACAAGCAGAACTTCTCTCTGGAAGCAGTTGTGATTTTAAGAAGCATTTTGTTAAATGACTTGCTAGTCTGTGCCAGCCACGAGATAAGTAATTTTGTAAGTTTTTCATTAGTTGAAGGAATCAGAATTGTTGACGGGTTTTCTGTTTGGTTTTTTTTTGGGGGGGGGGGTTTGTTTTGTTTTTGTTTTGTTTTGTTTTGTTTTTTTGTCGAGAAAGACCTGGGGGTCCTGCTGAACAACCAGCTGTCCACGAGCCAGCAGCATGACCTTGTGGTTAAAAAGGTCAATGGTATCCTGGAGAGAATTAGGAAGGGCATTGCCAGCAGGTAATCTCAATATCCATGTTAAAGTGACAAAATCTCTGCCTGACCTCTCTGAGGGCTGTCACAGGGGACTCTCAGCACTGCACACCCATGGAACACACAGCACCAGCAGTCAGACATAAGGCTCTATGGGCCACCTCACAGATCAAGAGGGCAATGAAAACATTATGGAATACTTGATGGGAAGAGCACTTGGGATTTTGGGAGGCCCTATTATTGGTTGCTTAAAGAAATAACCAAGGCCAGGGAAAGAGAGAGATTAAGGTTTGGGGAAGGAAAAGCAGGAAAATAGGGGCTTAATTGAATAATTAGGGCTGGTCTTGTTTGAGCAATTACCTGGTCAATACACTTGCCTCTCTGTGGCCTCATCACTGCAGTCTGTCCTGTCTTCTCAATTTAACTCCATTTTCCTTTTCATGGGTCAAGAGCTGACTATAGGTGTCATGGGGTGTGCCAGCAGCTGGAGACATGGGGCAGGAGACTCCATGTGTTGAGGGTTCCAGAGACTGGAGCAGGTGAATCTCCAATTATCAGTGTATGACTGTTAGTGAAACCAGACGTGATGAGCAGGAAAACTGCCCTGGGAGCCATGTCTGACTCTGAAAGTAAGGCACCTGGAGGAGTTAGCTCAGTATACAGAGATATCTTTTGAAATTGCTCTTAGTAGGAAGGCTGACATAAGAGAAAAATGTGTTTTAGAATATGCCACCTAAAATCAATTAGTGTAAAAAAGTGTTTAATAAACATTAAAAAAATTAGTTTTTATAAAAACTCTGGTTTAGGTTAACACATTCTCTCAGCAACACTGTTCATTCTCATATATTTTCCAAACAATCTTCCAGTTAGGATCTTTTTTACTTTGTTTTATTGCTAAAAATGTTAAGAATCAGCAAAACTGAATTTAGACAAATATGACCCTGAGTCTTGCACATCAAATCAACACATGTGAGGGTGTGACTAGCTCATGCTTAGCTGTCTCTTTTTTATTTCCATCCACTCTATTCAGCACTTTTCTCTAAATTCAGCATCAGCAATATAGTTAATTTTACTTGTTTAAGAGTTAATGATATAGCTTAGATGTAGGTCTGTGTTTTTATAGGTTTTCTAATTTTTTTCCTACTTATTTTTTAATTGCTTTCATGTGCTTTGACTAGGGATCTGGTATTAAGATGGTCTGGCTGTTTTAGTGCTAAGGTAGATCTGGTCTGTGTTTCTGGTAGTACAAACATTTTATCCCTAAAATAGGATCTACTTACAGGGAACTCTGATACTCAATGAAAAATCCATTACTGTAAATTTGAGTTTAAGAAAAGCTAAAATCACTTCATTTATTTTAAAGAAGAAAGAGAGAAGGCTCATTTCTACCACCTCAGAATAATTCACACTGACACATTCCTTTTTCCACATGGAGGTGTTCACCCTGTCCTTTAGTTTTAATGACATCAGGTGAGGCTGAGGAGATATTCAACAACTGCAAAATCACTGTCAGCATTTCCTAAAATGTGTTATAGATTTTTAGCTAAACTACATAAAGAGATCAAAGGTATTTTAATATACTTTACAAGGAGTAATGACACATACACACACAATAAATTACTTCTATTTTGATAGAAAATATACTTTCATATTCATATATTTGTATGGTTGTACTTACGGTTATGTGAAAAATTTAATTTATATAAAAATAATTTTGTAATATGGGCTTATTTATAAGCATTTTATATTTTGTTATTTGCGTGTGTGTGTGCATGTGTGTGTGTCTGTACACATATGTATACATAACATGCTCTGTATTTGATCTACAGATGATGGTAAGACAACATTTTGTACACTTGTCTAAGTGCTAAAAAGAGGAAATGATTTACATTTGCACTCCAAGCTGCTGCCAGAAATGCCTTTCTACATCACATATTTCAATCTGCTGTATGCATGTGCCTGCATACACATCTCAAATACACCATATCACTACCACAACACCACTGCTTTTAGAAATTATGATTCCTTTTTCAGAACATATTTCTGACTGAAAAACTCAATTTTTTCATGTATTGCTATCAGATGCACTCCAGAAAACTGGGGAATAACTACAAAAGCCTACAACCTAAATGCTACACTTGCAGATTTCTTTAGGAATAAGATATTGACCAGCAAGGAAAAAAAAAATAGATGTTACCAGGGATACATTTTAATGTGTGTTGGATTTTTTAAAGATAAAAATACATGGGTAAAAATTTGAGCATACTAACATTTTGTGTCTTTTCTTGAGATTTACAAAATTTGGAATCAGCGACAGAGAATAAGTCATCAGTAGTTCTGTTTATCTCAATTACAATTAAAATTTATAACAGGTCAGTTTCTACTCTGAGATCCTATTTAGCTTGAAAAGACTGTTCAGTCTCTTTCAGAACAATTGCAGTGGAAATCCAATTGTTCTTCCAACTGCCTGTTGTAAAATTCCAGCTACCTAAGCTAAACAAATGCAGCTGAGAGCTGTTAGATGTGTTTACCCAGAGCTTTTCAGAGATCAAAGTGGGGGGAATAAAGCACATCTGTATATTGAATTAAACTTTTTACTTGGAAATAAATTTTTTTAAAAAGCACTATTCCTTCCTCATGAAGTTTTCCCCAGAGACCCCACACTTTTGAACTGTGCATGTACAATTTAAGGCACTTAGCCTTAGGAGGGGCCACCTCCTGCTGTAGATGAAGAGCTCGACACTAGGACTTATGTTAAATAGAGGCATGCACCTCCTCTTCCTTCGGGTCCTGCTTTTTGTCCTGCAACGGGCGCTGGAATCTTTGGTCTCAATTCAGATGCACTTTTCTTAAAATGTTACCACCTGTAGGCTACTGTTACATTATTTCTTTGAAAACCCTGAAAACACGAGGGTAGTTTTGTTCAATTTAGCTTTACTGGGGGTATGTGGTTTTACAGACAAGAAAGAAAGTGCTGGGCTTTTCCCCCTTGAGATGCTATTATGGCCATAGGCATCTCCATGTCTGGTTTTGAAAAGCAAACTTCACAAAAACACAAAATGCCCCTGCCAAAATAACACGTTTTATGCTTAGTGTGCCATGAGGAAAATGGTGACCTTAAGGTGGTATTCTGATTGTGCATGCATTTCCCTCTGAGCTCTACAGAAGAGGGTAAACTGTCACTAAGCCCTGATTTGGGAACAACCTTTCTCTCCTCACTATTTAGGGCAGAGACAGAAAGTGTTCATGTTGCTTTATGATGCAGTCCTTTAGAGTCAAAGCAGTTGAATATAGTTACAAAATTGCAATGTCTCTTGGTTTTAGGATATATTATAATAAAGTATTTCATGACCAAGTAATGGATGTATGCTTAGTGTGTGCTATCACCATATCAAAAGCAATGACTATTAAGAAAATGGAGGCTGTCCGCTTGTGATCTATTGAAGAATTGTGAAAAATTAGGCCAAACATTAAATAATTTACTGCAACTTTGTTGTAGCAAGCTATTTCCAAGTATAAAAAGAATAATGCATTACCTAAACAGATTCATGTTATATGTTTGGATTAGCAAAAAAACTTAAGAAGATGAGAGTGCAAAATCCACTACTCATTGGTCTTACTGCAAGAAATGGTAAGTGCCACTTAATTTTTTAAGGTGGAAAAGAATTATTTTGTATTTGTGTCATATTCTATATTAGATTAGTAATATAACGTCTTTTTTCCAGTATTTGTTAAGTATACTTAATTCTTGATTGCATGGGGAATCCTTGCTCACTTTTAATCTGTTTATGTGTATCAGTGGGAATCTTCATACCAGGAGTACCACAAATGTAAACAAAATTGAATTTCAGAATTCAGGAAAATTTACGGATCCTAATCTGGTTCTGCTCTTTTATTCCATGTGTCCAGGCTTCAACAATGCTTTTTATATGCATATTCTGTAGAATCATGTTTATGGCTTTATAATTTAGCTTTTCTAATACCTAAATTGCAATAGGATTTCAAAAGATAGCCTTAAAATCTATCTATCTATCTATCTATCTATCTATCTATCTATCTATCTATCTATCTATCTATCTATCTATCTATCTATCTATCTATCTATCCATACATACATACATACATACATACATACATACATATATATATGCACATATATATATATATATATATATATATATATATGTGCATATATATATATATGTATGAAGAAACTGTGTAGAATTCATTATACCTTATTTTGGCAAAATCAATTTTCTTTTAGGATAAGCCCAAAAAGCTCTTTCTGAATGAAACTTAATAGGAGTAATCCAGTGACTGAGCAATCTAGTATTTATAATGGGTGGGTACATGTTTTCAAACTTATGCCAGAGCTAATCCCTCCTTGAAGCCTCTCTGTGTCTCAAAGCATGCTGGCCTCCCAGAACACGATGGGACTCATGACCCTTATTCATCTTCAGCCTCTGCTGGCATTCAGCAGCAGTCTTGGCATTCTGATTGAGAATGAAGAGAGGCATTGCTTCCCTCTTCATTCTCAATCCATGTGCATGTTTCTAAGGTGCTACATTTCTGGCAGAACAGACAGTTTAAGGATCAGAATGGATTTTCCCCTTTTTTTGCAATCACAGTGATGTCCAGGATTAGGGAGGTTTATCTTTTCAGAAGACTTCTGCTGTTTAAAAATGTTGTACCAAACAATAGTAACTTATGTGGGGAAATGCTCTTTTGCTAGTGCTCTGAAGTGGCAAAGAAATAAATTTAAAGCCATTAGGTCAAATAATTCCTTCCATTTTAGACAGAACACTGAACTAGCTATGTGATTTTTAAGTTAAAGCAGATTTCCTGTGAAACAGCTAGTAATATCAGAAGAAGAGTTTAGGCATGTCTGTACTCATCCATGCCCTTTAAGTCCCTAAGTAAGGCTGGAGAACCTACTAGGTTTGGTAAATTAAACTATTCCTCATTCCTTAACATTGTCCTGCTGTAATATTGCAAAAAAAAAATTCGTCTGGCTTAGTACTACTGAGTCTCAGTATTATCATACAATAAAGGAGAATATATTATTTTCTCATAAAGGCTGTGAATGAAGTACAAAATTGAAGGAGCAGTGAATAAGACCATGTTAGATTATGAACCATTTGTGTGCTTAGGAAAAAGCATAACCCTCAGAAGCCCTGTCATGGTCCCTCATTAGCTGTGGCTTGAGAGCAGAAAAAAATAGGTTGAAGTGAACAAACCCCATCTTAGGTGGTTCTCTACATTTCTTCTTTACATTCCCCATTGTACCTGATAGAATAGATGAGCTCTGAGAAGTAGTCATCTCCTACTTAAATTAAAATGAATAAATCTGCAAGTGATGCTTTGAAACCTGTCCCTTTCCATGTATATCTTTCACTTGAGTATCTTATTGTGAAGTTCTAAATCTTATTTGCTTTCAGCAATTAACGTTCCTTTGAATCTTCCTTCCATTTACCTTGACATTTAATTTACCAAATCTCTCTCTCTCTCTCTGTGTCTCTTTCTCTCTCTCATATTACTCTTACTGTTGCTCTGATTGTCTTTTTGTTTATGTTATATTGCCTGATAAATTTCCATTCAGTCATTTCAGGAATGGAACATTTTTTAGCATTCTAAGGACACTGTGCCTTTGAATCTAGTACATTTTAAAATTCAGTTAAGTTATTGGAAAGCAGACAGGAGATTTCCCCTTGAGTTATTCTGTAAGCTTTTGTGGTTTTCATATCATTTCTTTTATATGTTCACATTTTTGGGGGGGTGAGAGCAAAGTTCAGTCTCTTATTCCCCTGGCAAACATTCATAAAACAAAAGAAACACCACCTGATTGCTTGTGTGAAAGAAATTACGAAACACCATATGCCAAATGCTGTTAGTAGCAAAAAGAGAAAAGATAGAAAAAATCCAAATGCCTACAATATCTCCATTTTGTAATCTTCAAGTATATCAAGTATGTGTTATTTTTTAAAAATGATGAATATGGAGTTTTTTTTCTTATAAAATGTGAGTTATAAATTGAGTCTGTCTCTAAGAAAGAAAAAAAACCAAACCAAACCTCTTCCTGAAAACAACACCTATTTATAAGTTATACCTTTTATATATTTTAAGAGAATTTTTATGCAAAAGTAATAATATAATATAATATAATATAATATAATATAATATAATATAATATAATATAATATAATATAATATAATATAATATAATATAATATAATATAATATAATATAATATAATATAATATAATATAATATAATATAATATAATATAATATAATATAATATAATATAATATAATATAATGATGACATATTACTTTTTTTCAATAATTAAAAGATTAGCAAAAGAATCCACATCTTCTATTTTTATTTCTCACATTATATAATGACTTTTTATAAAATGTATATTTATTTCCATATATCTCTCATTCTATCTTCCATCTAAATGCTTTGGACCTACAAATTTATTATGGTCAAAGATGCCAAGTTTGTGTAAGAAAACTCTCTTGTTTAAACAATTCTTTTAGCTTAGGAGCTGGTTACTCAGGACCTTTATCACCTGACAAAGTTGAGGACTTTCTTCAATATCTGACTCTACAACATTGAATATTATCCTCATTATTTCCTTGACTATATAACCAGGGACAAGGTCCACCATAGTCACCAAACTGTGCTGGTAAGTTTGTTTTAGTCAGTCATTCACCATTATTTCTTTCTCCCAGTGTGTCACTAATTTCCAAAGTATAATCACCCAGTTCTGTTGCCAGATGTATGTACATGTGTCTGCCATAAAGTCTATGCTGTTGGATTGAGATCAGTTACACAAGAAATATGTATCACTTGCTAATACTAATGTTTCCTCATCACAATTTACTTCTTCACCAATTTTTATATGGTTTGAAAGCTTTGCCAGCAAAAATTTAATGTTTTGCTGGATTATCAATAAAAATAACAAAAATATCTGTAGATACAACACTTTATCTCAGAACATGGTTTCCTGAGAAATTTGATGATGAATGCTTATGAAGAACTATTATTTTACCAATTTAAATTGCAAAATTCATTTTTGAATGAAGACCTGAGTTGAAAACAATTGAACAAATGAGCTCTTAATAGCTAGCTTCAAAATAGAAATTCCTACATGATATATTTTTCAATTGTCCTGCTGGTCACTTTCTTCTCTTTTAATAAGCTCTAAGTCTCAACTGTCTATAAGTTAAGATTAATCTCCTGTATATTCCATTTTTAAAAAGAAGGATTCCTAAGTCACAAAGAAGACAATGAGTATTTGCCTATATAATGAAATTTGGCCTGGGGATCAGTCTAACTGTATCTCTTAGTGCTGGAGTGAAATTGGTGTTGATGTGTGAACCAGGCTGAGAGTTTACATGAAATTCATAGTGAATTCTGTAACTGATGTCATAAACGTCTGCTTTATATTCTTTGTGGTTCTGTGCACGTGTCTGTAGCTCACAGGAATTCCAAAATGAGTGACAGTACATAGGGAGTAAAGCAGAACTTGAAGATGTCCTTCTTTTTTTTTTGTTTTGTTTTTTTAATTATGTGAAGATACATATAAAAGATTTGAAAGATATCCATCTATCTATCTATCTATCTATCTATATATATATACACACACACACATATACATATATATATGGAATGATTTATACCTTTTTCCTCACCGGTTTGTAAATATATGTAAGGATATTTTTTAAAAAGTGTGGATAAAAGATGTACCGAGTAAAAATTTCCCTGTTGGTTTGCCAAGCAACAAAATATTTTGAATTTTCTGTGTTTGTCAGGTAGTCTTTACAAATATTTTAATTTCTGCCCCTACCCCTAGTGTTAAGTGAAATGTACAACAAAAAGAGAAGCACTTGGAATCAGGAAATGGCAAAGTCAAGGTTACACATGCAGCATGAACTTGACTTCCTTGTGTGCACATGTTTTGATAAGGTACTTTATTATTTGATCACACAGGTATTTGACTTTTGTTCTCCATTTAATTTCAGGTCAAAATCAAACTGTAAAAGTTCAGATCAGTATGAGTCAGGTCTTCACTGGGCAACAGTAAGGAAAGTTTTGATAAAAGTAAGTGAGCTAAGATCCTCTGGAAAACTAAGAGTTGTCTTGTGAAAGACACCATGGGTTAAAATTGAGCAGTCTGGCCTTCTGCTTTGCTTGAAGTGTTACTGCACCTCTCAGTGCCTCTCTCTGTTCTGTCATAGTAAATATTCATTCAAGTATTTCCTGATCTCATAAGAGTGTTCTGAGAATAAATTCACTACTCCTTATGAAGAACACTGATATTACAGTGATGACATAGATAAAAGCCTATGAAGAAAAATAAAAGCTTATTTGCTTCAGGGCTTAGAGGATATGTCGTAAATACAATGTGGAACCACATGTTGAACATAAGGATAAAAAGAAATATTCAGGTGTTGTTTAGCACTTTGTCCCCTGTATTTCCAGAGGCTTAGGGGAGGGAAAGGGTGGGAGAAAAACCCCGTTTTTTTCCTACAAGAGTTTTGTCAGCAAACTAGTACATGGATTGCACAAAGCACGGGACAGAGGTAATGTTGGAGATTTTATTAACAGCTCTTCAGTTATAGTTGTCATGAAACTTATTCAAAACTGAATTAAAATTCTTCTTTACCCATATTCCCTTTGAGTAGAGCTCTTCAGAATACAAGGGATTTTGTGGTGTGTAGAGAGCTCAATTTATAATGCCTTATGCCAGCAATAATTGATCTGTTCTCATATATATATATATCATATAAGTACCTTAGAAGATAGTTTTGCATTTATTATGAACATTCTTCATTAGAGAGTAAACATTTTCAAACATCACAAATCCTCACAAGGCATTAAGGCTTTGTGAAACTTTATGCTATTTTGTCCCTTTTTGATAGTAGCTAAAATAAAGAAAATGGCTTACAGATTTAGCTGTGTATATAGTTTGAAAGTAACAACTGAAAAATGATGTTCATAATCTGAATTGCAATGAAACCAATTATCTGTACCATGGTGTTTCACTTGGGAATACTCTGAAAGGTTTAGTATTTCTTAAAAGAAATTAAAAACAGCTGTAAAAATACCATAAAACAAAAATAGCAGCTGCAAAAGAGATTAACATTCCTAAATTTCATTTGAACCTGAGATGTTATTTTTCCAACAGAAACATACATATATACTGATTTTTAAAATCTATTCTTTATGAAACTATATCCTTTCAAGAAAAAAATGTGCTTTGTTTGGTTTTTTTTTTCATTTCACCACTACTTGATGTTACCTATGAATTTCATGAACATTCTTCCCCTCTCCCTAGGAATTTTGTGTTACATTTTCTTCTTTAATTGTCAAAGAAAAGCTGCAATTGTTGAATCTTGAAGAATGATTTAAATATAACCCATTAAGAATTAAAGATCTGCCTAATAAACAATTTATAGCAATCCTTGCACTTTTGTTACTTACAGCTGTCAAACAGCTTTCAAACTGAGCCCAAATCACCCTGTGCCTGTTTTAAAATTTTATATAGCGTCTGTTTTCCAATTAAGCAGCCAGTCTTAGATGAAACCTTTCCTAATCTTTTTCATATATATAATAAAACCAAATGTAATTTATAAAACAGAACTGGAGGTGCTGACAGTATAAAACAGTTTATTTTGCAGTCTTGGTCAAAACATATGGCAGCAACTTTTCTAGACTTCTGCCAGATGGTGGGCCTTAATCGATTTTGTCTGTTGTGCAGTATGTTAATTCTCTGTGAAAAGTGTTTCTTCAAACTCAATTAAAAAAATAATGATTTTCATTTTCTTACTGAGCAACTAATGTTAAACTGTCATTTAGATACGTCTGTTTAAGTTTGAAAAGTTTTTGAAAGCCCCAAGATATTTACACAACAGGTAAAATTGATTCTAATGGCCTTGAAAGCTGTGATTGTTATTCATCAGCTTGCATATCATTTAATGTGATCTGAATAAATTTACCTTTATGATAATATTCCTTATCTTGCATTTCTGTTTTTCTTGTGACTTTTTTAACTAATGATAGTTTCTTTCTGAAATTAGAGTAATTCTGAACACCAAAATTCCCCAGAGAAAAACCTCAAATCATCAACACTAAACTCATTACTCCAAACTATAAACACATTAAACTAGAAAAAGAGAACAGCATCTATCTCTACATCTCAATAAAGATACTGTTTGATCCGATAGCTGTTATAAACTTTAACTACCCAACACATTTTGATGTGCTTCCTACACCTCCCATATTAAAATATATTTTATGTGACCACACTACATTTAATAAATGTTCACAAAGGCCAGTCTCCGAGGTTATTTTAACTGGCAATTTTTGCTATGCTAGAGTATGAAATTTCCTCTCTACCCAATAAATAATGAGGTATTAATTTTTGATAAAGGTGCTTCCTGATGGGCAAGCATAGCGGACACAAAATATTTAAAGTCTATAAAATTCCAGAAGTTATAGTTTCTATGTATTTTGATGAATATGTTAATATTATGGATGCTTTTAAAAATACATTTTAAAAAAAAATGTGAGTTAATGGAAAATATAGCAAATGTTTATAAATTTTGGTCTCTTTTTACTGCCATTGTTCTTTTGTTATACATATTATTTGTGACACAGGCTTACATTTTGAACTAAAATAAGATGTGTGCATAACAGAAATCAAATGAAAGGAACTAGTCCCCAGAGAAATATGCAATCCTTTTGTAGAACCTAGCTTTAATGCAGACCAGTACTTAGCATATTCACAACTTATGAAATGGGTGTATGTTGAAACAAAATATCAACCAGAGCTATTCTCCTTACCATGTTTATTTTATGACTGCTTTCTTTTAGAAATAGAGCAGGGTTATGGTAATATGTATGTAGACTAAATAGGTTGTGTTTTCTCCAGCAATAATCCCACACAAGTACAAGGCAAAAACACTGTGTTTTTCCAATACAATCCAGCAAGGGCAAATGACAGCCTTACCTGATGGCTGATATCTTTTATAGTACAGCTGCAACATATTTTATGCATCACAAAGAATGATCAAACATTTCTTTGGAACCTTTCTGTCATGGAATGTAGCCCCGTGTCCCATGTATGCCTTTACTTTGGCCTAGAATGCACCTAAACACTAAATTAGATATTTGTTACCAATTGGTAATTATTTTGTAATCAGAATGTATTTAGGAAGAGGAGTAAAATTTCTATTTTGTGTTCTATTTAAAATGTATTGGGTTTTAGTATATGATAATGATTGTTTGGAATATATTTAAGATAAATAATGCACATACTTAGTACCAAAAGTACCACAGTCGGCAATTAATTAATTTTAAATGGACCATATGCTTATATTTTGGAAAATAAAATGAAGTACAGCTTGGATGTCTGGGGATTTTGGAATGTGGTACTTAGTATTTTAAAGATTTTTATATATAAAATTATGTTGATATATTTGACACAAAACCTCTTAGCAATTTAACTATCCTGAGTACTTCACTATGTTAAGTATTTTTAAAGCAAGGTTCAAGCACAGATTTAACATCTAATACAATATGTATTCTAGAGTAAAGGAGAGTGCTCTTTGCTGGCCACTGATCTGGTTCCCCACACAGAGTTCTAGGGTCATTTGAGAGATTTAAGGTATCCACTAAGATGGATCATAAAAGTGACAGTTGCCTTCCTTCTGTGGAAGGGAAGTGGGAAGCTGGGAGCATGCAATAAGGCTTCTCAACAATCATGGCTATTTACCAGCTAGTTCAAAATCTGTGTGGAAGACAAGGGAAAAGTCTGTTGTTCATATTAACTGTGTTTTAAAGTAAACTTCTCTTTGCAATTTGGGTTTAGTCATAACTGGAAGGGGGCAGACATCAATATTTATAGCCGTTAAGCATCAGCTATGAGGGGAATATATCACCATTAGAGTAACAGAGGAATTTGATCCAGGCAGAACTCAGGAGGAGACCTCATTGTTTCACCAAGGAAAGGTTGTGGGTTTGCTTTTCCATTTTGAGATTTTTGGTTCCAGGACTCAAGTGCTGTTGACTTTGCATCTCATTGACATGCTTGGAGCACTACAAGAGATCTGCTATGAAGAATTCTGTTGTTGGAAGATTAGAAAGAAATAGAAATTGACTCTGCTCACAACTAGCCCATTAGAAACCTAGATACTACTTTGGAAAGCACTATAATGAACAATAGAATAAGAATGCTAAATAGAAAATATTACCAAACTGGACTCTTATGAGCATGATTCTTCTAACAAGGAGAAATTAGATAAGATTCACATCTATGCAGGATAATCAAGAAGGGTTTTTATCAGTTAATGCCTTACACACTCTTCAACCGGTGACAAATGCTCGACTTTTATATTTTTGTCTCTTATATATTCGTGTCTATATACCTTTTTCTGCTGTTCCAAAGGGTGGGGTGGGGACTGAGTGTCCTTTTCTTACATTACCTTTTATACCTTATACAGGTAAGTAGCTGCCAGTCAGACAACATATTCATCTGCAAATTTCTATTTCTTTCTTCCCTTCAGAGTGATTTTCTGTTCATCCTTACATATCTTATTTTGGCCAACAAGCTGTAGACAAAACTCTTTCTCAGCAGTAGCACTGGGAAAACATTGCTTTTAAGTGGCATGAATCATAAGCCTCATTTTTCTTTGAAACACCTAAAGAAAAGAGAAGGTGCTTTGATTAGTGAGGTTTAGAAAATGGAAGCGGTATCGGAAGGGAAAATAGAAAGGGGACAAAAAAAGATAAAAGAGGTTGTAAAAAAATTGTATTTTCTGATTTTTTCTTTTAATAATCTCCTTTCAAAATATTGCTCAATGATAATGTTTTTCCTATTGCAGTAATGAAGCGCCCTATTTGCCAAAGAGACAAAAAATTTCTGCTTATGGATACAAGAAAAAAACCAAAGAACTTTCTTGTGAAATTTCCTGAGTGGAAAGTTATAATTAAATTCTAAAGTCCTTTCTCCTTCGTCTCTCAATCTGACATATAAGAGCAGAAGAATTGAGAACTATTCCATCCTACTTAATAGAACTTTTGAAGTCCAATAAGAAGAAAGCAGACAATATCCCAAGAAAGAAAAATGCTCTTCCTATACCATTGTCAAGCTTAGATTCAAACCACTGAGATTTCAACAGTAAGATTTTTATTGACTTCTATGAGTTTCCTTGCCTCTATGTGGAAAAGGAGAGCAGACAATGCTTACAACACTTGAGGTACTTTTAGAATTCAGTGAAGGCAACCTAATCTTAGAAGCACACTGTACAGCACAGTAACTTTGGGAAGAAGACCTCAGCTAATGGATCGACTAAAGTCATGTATTTAACGAAATATAAATTGTTCAAATCTTACCAAAGTCATAAGGTATTTTCAATCTAGACCTTTATGTAACAAGCCTTGATTAGTTCTTTTTTTTTGTTTTTTTTTTTTTTTCTTAATAGGGTTGAGATCCTGGTTTGGATTTTACAGAATTATCAAGGTAGTAATCATTCTTACAATTAGCAAGGAGAAATTATTTGAAGAGAAGGTATGGAGAGTTTCAGGGTTGAGACCTGTTTTCATTTATTTCTAAACTGTTGGTCTACAGTTGTCAAATCTAATATAGATTACATGGTGCATGAGAAAGAAAAAATCATGCTCAAGTATCTTTTAAAAATAGAACTAAATTCCTCTCCTCTCCTCTCCTCTCCTCTCCTCTCCTCTCCTCTCCTCTCCCTCTCCTCTCCTCTCCTCTCCTCTCCTCTCCTCTCCTCCTCTCCTCTCCTCTCCTCTCCTCTCCTCTCCTCTCCTCTCCTCTCCTCTCCTCTCCTCTCCTCTCCTCTCCTCTCCTCTCCTCTCCTCTCTCCTCTCCTCTCCTCTCCTCTCCTCTCCTCTCCTCTCCTCTCATTTACTTTAGTTTTTCTAGTAACAAAATAGCCCTGAAAGCATTTCTAGTGTATACAGTTCTGACTTGCAATATATTTATTTATGATCTTTATCAACAACAGATGAGCAATTGTACATAAATTGCATGGTGATGATGTGGCATGGGTAATTATCCACTATTGATTGGGAAGGAAATATCAGACAACTCATCTAAAACAGAATTAGAAATCAGGTTTATAGTAGTATACCAAGAAAAAGTTGTAAATGTACTTTGGTTAAAATATATACCTGCAGTACTATCTTAATTAATAGAGAATCCTAGGGTTCAGTTAATTTAACAATCAAATGCATAGAGAATTTTTTACACAGAAAATATATACTAATATTTCTATATTTCATTAATACAGGATCCATATTTCAGCTGGAAAATCTCTCACAGAAGCTGAGCAATCAGCCTCTCTGGGTATGGTATAGTAATGTACTAGCTTGTGTGTATGAGGTCTTATTATAGAGATGTCAGTTTTAGTTTGAAACATAAACATATTTTTATTTATACATTAGTGCTTATAGTGATCAATGACCATCTGTGCAGTATATTAGAATTTGGTTTTGATCAGTAGAAAGCAATTATTCATAAAACTCAAAACAGAAGGCAAAGTTGTGAAAGAAAGGAGAAGAATTATGTTCTTCTTACAGGGAAGGTAATTTTAATATAGACGAGATTGGCCCAAGTCCTGCAGTTTGGATTGATAGATTATCTAGCAGAACTATCATTTCAATAATCTCAATGACAGTGTAGCAGTGGATACTTGGTACAATATTATAAATTAAATTTACTGCAAATGTCACTGAAGAGAATATGGAAAGAGATCTGTCATTTGTATTTGTAGAAGTTAAGATAGGGAAAAATTTAAGATTCTTTGATAAAACCTAACAAAAATTATCTACATGATATGCTTTTGCTCCAGTTATCTAAAATATTTCTTTCATCACTACTTTGCTCATTAGGATACTTGAATTATCCTGATATTTATTTGATCAGAGAGGGATTATATTATTTTAAACACAGATATATTCTTAATTAAATTTCTGGATTTAAGAATATCCAATATCCATGTTTCAGAAACATTTTTTTTCAGAAAGTATGAGCAGCCTCTGTCTAATTGCAGTCTCCTTATGCAACTGTAAGATAACTGTGAATTAGAAAATAAATATTCACCTCCATATAGTGTTGTATGTTGGCCTGACAGTGATATTTGCAATGTAGATATCAGGTTGGTGGTATAAAAGTTCTGGAAAACAGGGGACTAAGAAACAATAATAAAAGTATTCTTTCAGTTTACAGTTTTTGTAGCCTCATTTTCTCCCTTTTTTACCATCAAAAGATCATAAATTATGTAATCTAAAAGCTTTAAAGTAAAATTGCAAAAGACTTGAATTTGCAGGCACCTGAAAATTGTTTGCAACACACTGGAGCAAATTCTCTTTGAAGTTAGAATTTATAAGTTGAGATGAACTTTCTTCCCTAGGGGAATTTATTTGGAATTATCTTTGAAAGCAGAAATCTGCCATTAGTATAAAGTGCAATTAATGCAAAGAAGCTCAGTTGTTGCATTTTGTAGGGTTGTTATTTGTTTAGTTTGAGGTCTTTTTTTAATGCATGCTGAAATGAAAGAAATGGACATAAAAAAACCCTATGTTGCAATTTAACCCTCATTTTGTCATATCTTTATCTGAAAAAAATACATCTACATATTTTTAGATTAATCAGCAAGCTGGAAATTTTAAGAGATCCAATTAACATTAATTATGTTAGTTGTAACTTATAATTGAAATGAAAAATGGAATTGTTCTAACCAACGTCCAACGCGGAATGTATTCCTACAGAGGGGGTATCAGGTGGGTCCCTAGAGACCTCAGTTCTATTTTAAGCCTGCTACTACCTTACTTTAAGACTCTTGGCAAATCACTTTACATCATTTTGCATAATTTTCTCCACCTAAATAATAACTTTCATAAGGTACTTTGGAAACATATACTTCTACAAATCATAGATGAATACTGTTGAGTGCATGGTCTTTATTTGTAATATAAATAATTTCTAAAATTATGAAAAAAATACTCATCTTGGTTACTATGAGATTGTTGGTACTGGTCTGCTTAATTTCTATTTTTTTTGTACCTCCTGACTCTTAAAGAAAATAAGAACAAAATTGCACATAACTGTATTTTTCCTCATTTCTCTCTTTTCATTCCCATTTTACTCCTACTTCCTTCCCAGTATTGCCAGGAGATCAAGATCCTTTCCCACTACTCAGCTCTGGTGAGACCACATGTGGAGTACAGAGCCTAATTCTGAGCTCAGCACAAGACAGACATGGATATACCAAAGAGAGCCCAACAAAGGACCACAGAAATGATCCAGGCACTGGAGCATCTCTCTGGAATAAGTCTGAAAAAGTTGATACATTCAGTCTGGAAAAGAGGGTACTCAGGAGAGATCTCATCAAATGTGTATAAATACCTAAAGGTGTGATGAGGGATAAGGGCAAAGAGGACAGAGCAAGGACCAGACCCAGTGGGCAAAAACAGAGACAGGAAGCTTCATTTGAAAACATTGTTTTTCCATGAGGGTGACCAAGCACCAGCACACTCATGTGTGTCACACTGGTTGCTCAGAGAGCTTGTGGTGTCTATTCTTGATATTAAAAAACCATTTGGGTGTGTTCTTTAGTAATGGGCTCTAGATGTTCTTGCTTGAGTAGGGATTTGGGACAAGATCACTCCTTGAGGTCCTTTCCAATATCAACCATTAAGTAATTTACCATTCAAACACTTCAGCATTTACATTTTTTCCTGAGATATCCCCTTTACAACAACAGCACATTTCCCCAAACTATTGCATAGTTTAAAAATTTGATTACATTTGTGTAACGGCGACACTTACTAAAGACATATTTTGTGCTGCCTGTAATTCATCAAGGAAAGCTGGATCATAAGAATTTCTCTTAATTCCAGAATATTCCTGCATTTGCAATGTAAACTGAGTGTATTCGTTGTATGTATAGTAATTGAGCTGCTGTGGAAAATACCATAACAATTATTTTAAATAATCCAAAAGGAATGTATAACATGAAATTAATCTGCTTCTGCTGTAACATATGAAATAATTAAGGAAAAAAACAATGGAAGCAGCAATATGCTACTGTCACATTGAGAAAATCAGATATTTTGATTGATTTTATCTATTATCTATCTATCTATCTATCTATCTATCTATCTATCTATCTATCTATCTATCTATCTATCTATCTGTCTGTCTGTCTGTCTGTCTGTCTGTCTATCTATCTACCTACCTACCTACCTACCTTGATAAATCTATCTTTCTATGTCCTGCTGAATTCCATGTTTCTCTTTTTTCTTACAGTTATCCCTTCCTGTGGTGGACAAGAAGTTGGTAAGATTTTCCTTGTCACCAATGGATGCATAGTCTAGTTCCATTAGTCTAGAAAATTGAAACTAGCATGTAAAAAGGGGAGAGAAAAATCTGTCATGACTGTAAGGATGTATAGGATGGTAATTCAAGACAGTTTCCATTGTTTGCCATCTTTGAGCCAAAGCTCATATTTACCACTGAGAAAATATAGATTATTACTTCTACCCGTGAGGTTCTTTACTTTCAAATTTCTTTGGAATTATTCCTTAATTCTAATACTTTTGCAAATAATTTTGACATTTATTTTAATTTCCAACACAGTATTTATACAATTACAGTAATAATCAGACTTGCTGTCCTTTGGGGAATCTACCATCAAGGAGAACATTAAAAAGTAAAAATTCCTGAATGCCTTAGGATGAACACATTCTTCAAAACACCCCTCATTTTAAGACTATTGAGTACATATGACTGAACAATTATGTCATACCCTTGTCTGCCTACATAGCCAAAGCAAGATTCAAAAACATAGCAAAAACTTTTAGCAAACTTGTGCAAAGCAGAGCTCAAGAGACTAATGCCATATAAGGAGTTTTTTAGAAACTCTTATTTATATGACTGTTTGCAATTGTTGACTTCTTTTTCCTAGCTATTAGAGCAAAAATATGCTATGTTGGTTATAGCAAGAATTTGCTTTATATATGTTGTTGGGGTTTTTTTTTACACATTTCAGTATGGTTCATCAAAGTATGAAATGACCATGATTTATTGCAGAGAGCAATTTCCAGCTGAGATGAAGTTATTGGAACTCCTACTGGCTCAGCTGGAAAAAGGGAATTTTCTTGGAGGACGTAGTGGAGTAAATAAGTACAGACTCTAAGTGACCCACTTTTGGTTACAACTACAGTAATATGCAGAACGTATGTGCATACTAAATCTATTCACCAGTAGAGATATGGCTAATGAGTTACATTTCCTGTGATATTCAAACTCCATATGGCAGGTACAGTATTTATCACGCCATATGCTTGACACCACGGACAAGAGTACGTTCTGTAAACATGATTATGACACCTTTTCATTGATTCAAGAAGTGGCATTCAAACAGAAACTGTTTCAGGCTTCTGCCAAGATGGAATAGCTGGGAGGAAGTCAGTAAAGTATTACCAGAAGTTTCCCCAGCAGGAATGTTTTTCTCCAAGGAGATCTCAGTATCAAAATAAAGATCAACTCATCATGGCTAAAATACCTCACATGATTTCACAATGGTGCATATTATAATTTTTACTTGAAGATTTTATTGTCAGATTAATGTTTCCCTATTACACCTGCAATCCTCAGTAGATGTCCATAAACTATAACAAAAGCATTGATATCTAACCATATGGAGGTACTTATGTGCAAGCATCATCTGGAACTGAATCAAACTTTTCATGAGGATTCTGTGGCCTCAACACAAGGTCCTGGTGCCATTAGCAAGACCAAAAGTCTCCAAATCATCTGCATGTAGCTGTTACATGATCTGCAAAAGGCCATACCGTTCTTCAACATATTTTTAACTTGCCAGATCAGGCAAGCAAATTTTGTCATTAATGTTTTATACAGCTGAGATGACTAGAGATCTCGGATGTCGCAAATATATGAAAATAATTCTGAATTACTGTCTTTATGATCTCTTCCCTAACTGCTCAACAATCTGGTCTCCTATATTTTTTTTTTTCGGAAAATGCTAGTAATGACATATACTTTAACATATAATTTATTGTCTAAATACTGACATAATGTTTGTTTTGTAAACATTATTCAGATCATACCTAAATATCTACAAAAATAGTATTCTGTATAGATTATCTATACATAAAACATTTTTCCCATATTAAAAAAAATAAAAAATTAAGTGTTGAAAGGACCATTAATCCTCCCATAAATTTTGGAAAACACTAGTTCGTGTTTTTTCATTTACAAAAAAGACTAAGATCTTAGTCTTCAGAGATCATTATGAAACTACAAGAATTCAATCAAGAAAAATAATATACTTTAAGGAAATATTAAAAATATAAATCAGCTTTTAAAAAATAAACTAGATTATTTTCAGTAGATGTAATCATAGAAACAAGAATTCACATATAAAAATTAGTTATTGCTAAGTTAATGAAAAATATGTTCATTATAAAGGGCAATAATAATTATAAAAGAAAATCGGATTTTAGAAAAATATATAGCTTTCAGAAAAAAGAGTTTTTCAAGCCAAACAAAATTAAAATTAAAATCACTACTGGTTTTAAAATATATCATGTACAAAATAACATTTTCTTTCATTACTTATCCAAATGTGCTCTCAAATATCTAATATGAAAGGGAATTTAAAAAAACATATCTCTATTTTTCATTCATTAAATATCCAGAGAAGGACAATTCAATTCTTTCTACCAAAATACCTAACCAACTGTTTGCAATACACAAGTCCTTCTCCCCTTGTAAAGGTTTGAACTATGCCTGAAGGAGTTTGCTGCAATTATGCATATATAGAGTCCTCTAAGTATCAGCATTCTGTGTATATAAATTGTCCTTAAATTTTATCTGTAAGAAAAAATTTGACAATAGAAATGTTTTAATTGCTGATTTGTGATTTTTTTTATTCTTCATATGCTAGGTGTTTATCACAAGAAATAGCTCAGGAAGCAAGTTACCATTTTTCATGGAAGGAGCTCTTTACCCTGACAAGGATTACTATGAGGCTTTCTTTCTTGTTTGGAGGATGAGATCTCTGGGGATTTTTGTTGTTCAAAAGAAAATAAACCAAACCAAACCAAGGCAAAACCTGGTAAACTAGGCAGAAGCATGACTTTAAAAACTAATTAACCCAGATTTCTGAAGAGGTTTCTCTGAGTATTGTTGTTAGGTTTTAGATGTATTAACAGGCATTATGCACATAGATAGCAAGGACTTGGGACTTGCTCCATGTGGTCACAATCCCATCTCCTGCTGTAAATAGGTTTTAATTGCTAGGGAGTAGAGTACTGGGTAGTGTCACGCTGGAGGGGTACTTCAGAAAGAGCTATGGAAAAATGGGTTTGAATTTCAGTGTTACCCTTGGTAAATTAGGACGTTGCTATTCACATTCAGCCTTCTGAAAACCAGCCATAGAATCAGGTAGTTTCACTCAGCAGGCAATGCACAAGAGGGTCTTCACAGTCCACCTTGAGATTACTGTGTCTCATCCATCAGAGAGAGAATCAAGATAAGTAACAGAATACAAAATTCTTAGCTGGTGAAAGTGAGCTGGTTTAAAGGCTGCCAATAAATAATCAGAAATCGAAGAATGATATTTAACCTGAAAAAAGGATTAAAAATTAGTGAAGAAAAGTAAGATAAAAGCGAAGTAAAAAAATTAGGTATTGAGGAAGATGGAAAAAAAAAAGGAGCATGAAATAAGGTCTAAAATATTGCAGAAGAGAGGCTAAACTGGTAAAAAAAATTCTGTAGTTTTTAATGGGAAAGAATAATAGAATGTTAATCTAAAACCTCAGTGGTGTTTGGAAAACCTTGAGAAACTATAAATCAAATATGAAGGGAAGATGGAAAACAGGAAAAAGTATAAAGCTAAGTTTGTTTTTGCTCCATGTTCATGTTGAAATTTCATACTTTTTTTTTCCAATCAGGTTTTGTACATGGGATTTGACTTTAAAGTTTTTAAAACTTCATTACAAGTACAGGAATTATAATTTTTTGCATGCTCTGATAGCAACCAATGTGTATATAAGCTAGTGCAAAAAACTAACAAAAAAACCGAAACGACAGCAACAACAAAACTCAACAACAACAAAACTAATTATGAGAATGACATAAGCAGACAATAATGAAGGGAATGCTCCAACACTTCAGTATAGCTTTTAAGGCCATTTCATTGGTTCCAGTAATAATACAATGGTGTTAGTGCAGTGCCCAAATTTCTTATTATGTACTGCATTAACTAGGCATATGGAGTAAGTTAAGAATGAAGTGGTAAATTTTCCTTTGTTGGTTTAATCCAGACCTTTAACTTCACTGTTTTGCATTTAATAAAATACATTATCAAATAGAAGCGTGACATCTCCTTATGAAAAATGTTTTATCTACATAAAGGCAAATTAAAGATCAGGTGGTGGATTTAGAAGAACCTGCGTCAACTGTCATTCCATACCATGGAAAGAAATATTCTCATTGTTGGTTAGAGAATATCACAAAGAGTCAAATGCAAAGCTAAGTGAATCATTCCTCCTAGAATTCATAATTACTTATCCAGCAAAGGATTTCATTACAGTGCATCTGGGGAGGGATGAAGCTCTGTGATAGGGAAACGAAGAACACATTTTAAATCTGATTATATGTGAATATTTGAAAATTATATGTTCTTTCAAAAATGTACTCTTACTAGAAAATTTGTGCAACAACTTCAGTATTTTATCCCCTTGATGAAGGTAAGAAGGTAAACTCATGACTGCTAAACAAAATCTCCTTGCACAGTATCTCAAGTATACTCGTACAAATACATCTAAAATCTGCAAGCTGGATGCCCCACAATAGTTATCTCTCAAGCTGTACTGACTTCAAGGAAATTGGATTTTTTTTCTCCAACCCAGCTATCTGAATTATAATCAGCATAGAAGTTCTAAAGGGTTTGCAGTTTGAACAGTACTGGAGTCTAACAACACATCATAAAATAAAGCTTTATTGGGGCAGTAGAAAAGACAAGCAGCAACATGCCCATAAGGCAACTTTCATGACCCCTGATAGCAAACACAGGATAATAATTGATATCTTGTCTATGGTGGAGTGCCAGGGACACTTGGAGTCCAGGTCATCTGGCCACAACAGCCAACCATGCAAATATCTTTTGAATCTGAGTAAGAGTTGTAAGACCCCCTTGGCTCCACCAGCCCTTGGCTCCACCAGTGGGATTGAGATCTGGGAGAAATGTACATGATGTGAATGACATGGGTGACATCCTGCTGTAGTGTCAAGGCCATGGTATCCTCAGGCTGTCCTAGGCAGCCAATAGTACTCAAAAGGCAGGCCATCAGTCTTAAAAAGAAGGGTAATTATAATATACAGATCAGTTTGTATTCAAGATGAGCTTTAAACTAACAATTCTTACTCCAGGATATGTCAAAAAGCAGAATAAAAATTAAAGCCACAGAACTCTTTTTAATGTATACTTCTGAAGTAGTCATATGTACTAAAACACAGATTTTAAAGTATCTCATAACCTCTAGGTACAAAAGGCACACCTAACAGGATTTTCAAAAACACCCATGTGTCTAGCTGTTATTGAATTGAGGGTGAAAGACAAGAATTAAATGCTGAAATAGTGATGATAGAATTCCTTTCAGACTGTCTTATATAGTTGTCATATCCTGGAAAACAGGGAACTAGCTCATAGTTTAAAGAATGAATGTTTTAGTTAATTTTATAATGTTACTTAACATAATGTTGCTTAGCTACCACAGTGGTATCTCAGAAAATCCTGCTTCAGGGAGCTTCACCATTTTTTCCTTTAGAGCAAACATCCAGAGTAGCACAAACCTCATTGTATATGTCATTGCAGTAATATGTTTTTGCTGCCTTCCAAGTTTCCCTTCATATTTTCTGTCACTTGTAGTTATGGTGCTAATACAGACTAATGTTTTAGCTCTGTGTCACTGATTTGTATTTAGGAGGGTATCCTCACCTTGTGTCTCTGTGAAGCACATGAATCAAAAGAGAACAAGCATTGTATTTCACAGATGGAGTTGTCTGCCCCCATTAACAATGTGCAGGAGAGTATTTGAACTACAGACCCTAGGGCACAGAATAGCCCATGTCTCATTTCAAGTCAAACCAAGGAGACCATATCACAGGGGAGCAGCGGGGAGTGCTCCTGAGAGCACGATTTTGACAAAAATAGGATGGAAAAATTATCAAGGCATTTTGGAAGGAAGTCTGTATACTTCTGTATTTTTGCTTGAAAATGATAAGGGAATGGCTTTCATGAACAATGAGGTTCCCTCCATCAATAGCTTTCCTTGTAAATTTTCCTCTACTGTGAAGGCAGAGACATCCTTCCAGAAGAAATAGCCAAGGAAGGTGTGTGACTCAGCAACATTCTTCAGTGCTCAGTAATTTTTTCTTACTCAACCTGAGTGGAGGTCAGCCACTTTCCAATGAAGATAAAATGACGCATAGGAAAATGAAAAATAGGACTAACTTGAAGGATTTGTCTCTCTGATTTTAAGGAAAGTATGAACATCCATTTGGACATTAATTTATGCATTTTAAGCAGGTAATGTAGTTACCCTTTTCTATTATACAATTTCTAGCCAAAATGCATATAAACACTACCAACCTACATAAAACCCCAAACCTCAAAGAAAATACCCTCCACCTGTACATCTAGTATTCAGCAATCCTTTGGATTACTGAAATGTAATCTAACTATGGGGAGAGGAAATAACTTGAATATCTACAGAACCATTCTAATCTATCAGAATGTCCATACCAGTTCCTCCTTACCATGCTTATTACATTTTGAACTCTGCTGGGTTGGCATTCTTAAGACTAAGGTATTTTTCTCATTTTGAAACCACATAATCAGGAATAACAAAGAATAATGAATAACTGGACAAATATTCTTTTGTTGTTGTTGTTGTTGTTGTTGTTGTTGTTGTTGTTACATGAGTTCAGAGCGGGTTTTGCTAATTTTATGAATGGTTTAAGAGTGCTGTGCCACAACAAACTTTCCTTTATAAGGTCAACCAGAAGTTAGTCTAAAAAGATGTTTCTTCAGCTCTCACAAATCCTGTAAGTTGCCAAGGGATGCTGCTCTGAAGATTGGTCAGAAGCCACATCCTATTGCCTCAGCAGCTTCCCTCTCAACAATCATAATGAATTGCTTTTGCCGCATAAATTGACAGCTTTGCCAGATGGTATTTGATCACCCAGCTCAAAACCATAGACTTTAAGCAATTTTCAGAACTCATAAGTCCCCAAATACTGACCTCTTAGCTTTTATTTTCTCTTCTCCCCTTTCCTCCTGATAAAACGAGCTGTAAATAGCAAATTCTCACTCTTCCTGAAGGTCGCCACTCAGTCAGGTTTTCTCTATTCACATTCTCTTATGCAGGATTTCTCTGAGGATTTTAATTAGGGAATAGGATTGTAAAGGCCCAATCTTCCAAAACCCCATAAACTATAATTTTTACAAGTGGCAATATGTTCACCTATTTTATTTGTCACCTTAGGAAATTTCTTTGCGAGATATTGATTCCTGTCTCCTTTCTCCAGCACAGGAGAGGGTAAACCAAGACAGGTGAGCAGGAACAGGGTAAAATTGTCTTTTCTTAACAGCACGAATTTCAGAACATACCTGCTCTCTTACTTCAAAAGTTCTCATTTCCTATTGCAGAAGATGTATTTGGCTATTGATCAAGAATGAATTTAATAAATATAATGGTGATATCACAATTTTTTTAAATGTTTGTACATTATTTAGCCAGAAGAAAAATTGAATCATGAAGTTCTAACATTCTTCTAACATTCAAAACCTGAGTGAAGAGGTCAAAGAAGTCGTGATGTGGTGGCATTTACTGTTAATATCTGCTCTAGACTTTCTATATTCTTTTCAAATGCTTTACTGAATGAAAGACTTTTCTCATAATAGAAGGATATTTCTGGATTTGTCCTCTATCTCCCTTTTTTTCATGCTGAATTTGTGCAAATGAGTGCAGGACAACCTCAGAAAAGTAGCAGTGTTTTCCCTTTTATAGCCTTATGTCTGCAAGGCAAATCAAATGTGTCCAAGCACATAATTGTGCTTCCACAGAGACAATATCCTCTGAACCTTGAACTGGACTTCTCACTTAGGTCACTAAAGCTGTTCCTTTAATAACTCTCAAAGGTGCCTTATTCCAGTTGTACTTCTTGGCAAATTATTTGGTCTTTCTTGTGAACTTATGTCAGTTTGGGGGATCTGTTTTGACACAAAGTGTAACATATTTGTCTAGCTGAAACCCACCCTTAAGATATTTCAACTGTGAAAATTTTGTACTGCTCAGGGTCCTAGTCATTCTTGAAATTCTAACAGAAAATGATGTCAACTTCCAAACTTATGTCCAGTGAATTTTAGTCCTTCTGATTTGTGAGAATTATTTTCCTCTATCTGCTTTGACAAGTCATACTGTGTAGTAAAATGGTAAAACAGACCTGTTGCAGAAAAAAAGAGTTATCCACCCTTTCCCCCTGAATTCTGTATATCCCTTTCAAAGAGTTTGCTTTTGATGCATGAATCAGGTTTTGAACATTTTGAACATTTTTTTCATTAAAATCTCACACTGAATCCATCTCTCTCCACAAAAAAATAGTAGTATTTTTATTAGTAATAATAGCAATAATAATTGCACCACCCCCAAAAAAACCCACAAAAGTACCCCAGTTAAAATTAGAAAAAGCAATTACTGTTAAACTGTAAAAACCCAGAAACTTACTGTGGTCAAGAAGCCAGAAAACAAACTATATTTTCCTGATGGAAAGCATATCTTTAGCATTTTAAATGACATGATCCTTTTTGACAGGTCACTTTGTGGTCAATATTACTTAAGAAATCACGAGATCACTCCAACAGCTCATTATACTCTGGTAACGTGTCAATCCCCATGAGTTCCTGCATGCAATAAAATTCTGGATGGTGAGTCTGTTAGATTTACTGTACACACTAATCCAGACCACCTCTTCAGATTTCCACGAAGTGAGGCACTGTTTTTGCCATCACCATCAGCCTAACCAAAGCAGGACACTTCTGTACTTCCCCTCCATACTAAGGTAGCTGCTCAGCTCCTTAAATTTTCTATTCATATGATCTACAGATTAGGGTACTTTTGTACTAGCTAGTCAATTTATTTCTCAATTTTTAGTGGAACAAATTTACCTAATTAATTCAAAGCTCTGAGATCATCTGCAAAGGAATGGGTGAAAAACATTAGCCTAATTCTTCTGCTGAAGTACTGGAAGTGTTTTAAATTTGCCAGATTGCACCAGAATTTTATGGTGAGGAGAACAGTCAAACGTACATAATTCAAAGTCTGTATGAAATCAACCAGGACTTTAAAAATCATCTAGAAAAACAGATACTCTGAAGGAAAATAATTATGTGAATTATGTAAAATGAAAAAGAATCCCTACAAATTGCCTGGAAGACCTGGAAATTAATTTCTTGAATCTTTTTCATAACTTTTCTCCAAACTAGACAGCTAATTGTTACCTTTACTTATGTTTTATTTTTCAGGTTCATTTCAGCTTTTAATGATCCCTTTTTAAGCCATTTAATAGAAAATCTATTTTTTAAGTATTAAGAACCACCTGCTTCAATTGTTCCAAGGGATGAAAATAAACATTTTGAAAGCTTCTTTTTTTTCCATTTTGTAATTCATGCCTTGCTCTGATTCTCACATTGCTCCTTCCTGTCGTTTTGCTTAACCTTGTCCTTTTTCAAATCTTAAGCCTGGCTCTATCCAAACATTAATTTTCACATTGTCCTTCATTCCTTCCTCCACCACATTCCTTCCTCAGCCTGGCCTCAAGCATGTCTTTCCTGTCATCTATTTTCAGATCACCACAATTTGGCTTCATTCACTGGATCTACACAGATTTCCCTGAGTCAGAGCTGAGAACCTCTTCAGTCAATTAATGCATGATCCTACTGTACTTAAGTGTGGTAAAGTAATGCTATGCTTTTTTTCTTCATGAACTACATAAATTATGATTGCTGACCCAAATATCTGCTCTATAATTTTAGATCTGTCTGAAAAAAATATATGAAACAGAAGCCTTCAGTGTGTTTCATACTGTAAGAATCTGTGCCCAGACTGTCAAATTTCAAATCTTTGGTCTGTCTGCACAGCAGCTAGACAATTTGGTGATTGTAACACAGTGATACACCTGAGTTAGCTTTACACTAGGTACTGCAAAAAACAATAGCAAAAGCATGGATTTCAACACCTGAAGGTAAAAGTCCATGAGAAATTCCTTTATATTTACTTGAGAGACTGAGTCATGCTATCTCTTCTGAACAATTAGAGCCCAAACTAGCTGGATTGAAGCCTGAGAAGGTAGCTGCTTACAATTTATCTCAGAGTCCCAAAGTGGGCATATGTTGTTACTAAATCAAATTTTCAAAAAATCCCAAGCTTGTTTATTCATGGAAAGACACTCTAAAACCAGCATTTTTTTTTATTTTTTTCTAGCACTTTCAGTGCTTCATACCACAAATAAATCAGGAAGGGTTTTGTTCTTCCACACAAGGTGAAATTTGGATTCCTATTGCTTCAATACTCATTAGCAAAGAAAATCAGAGAAACATGATAAACAATATTTTCTTTTACACTAATGAAGAGAGTTGATTTTTTTTTAGTGATGGCAATCTTTGGCATTTTCTACCCATCACATAAAATATATATATATTATTCAAAGAGACTGAATATTTATTTGAAATTATAGGACAAAACTGTAGGTTTATTGTCAGAGTAGTGTTTTTTCCCCTAGTCATGCATTGACACTGACAATCATTGATGATGTTTAGTTTGTGTTAGTTTAGGACTTGGCTCCTGATGCTGAACACTTCTGTCATTAAAGTGATGAAAACAAAAGGACAGAAATTTACAAAAGCATTCAGATGTTAATGATTAATAAACATTTTCAGTAAAATTTATAATAACTGTAAACTTCAGGCTTTATACAGAATCATAGAGTCATAGAATCATAGAATAATTAGGTGTCCCTTCCAAACCCAATTTCTCCATGGGTAGCAACAACTTCAGCTAGATCAGATTGCTCAGAACTCCATCCAATCTGATTTCCATTTCCAGGAACAGGGCATCTATCATCTCTCCGGGGAACCTGTTCCAGTGTTTCAGCAACCTTGCTGCAAAATGTCTCCTCCTTGTACCAAGTTTGAACAGTGTCAAGAGATGCTGTATATAAAGGGGTTTTTTGCACTCTTCATTTCACCAGTTTCCCAAAGGCTTGTCTATACTATACCTTACTATACTATACTATACTATACTATACTATGCTATGCTATGCTATGCTATGCTATGCTATGCTATGCTATGCTATACTATACTTCACATATTTCATCTGTATCCATAAATGAAGTGTAAATATTACACACACATGAGTTGCTTCATAAATGTATGTTCACATATTACTCTTTTTAATAATCAAAGGTCATCAAATATAAGGAAAGAACATTGTCCCAACCTTGTTTAACAAAATAAGCATTTCTCAAGCTCTTGTTCTTGAAACTGTTGATAGCTGGGGAATTTTATGCACTCGAGCAATTCAAAATTTCATTGAGATTGATCCGCTGGTATTATAGAAAAACTCCCAAGAATTGCTTCCAATCACAGCTCTTTAACCCAACTTTGCATCTCTACCAAGCTCCTGAGAGCATTCAGCTGTTAGGATTAACGTTAGTGAATCCACACTTGAGATGTCTCATATAAACTCGCCAGATAAACTACAGTATATGAAGAAAAGGATATGGAACACCATCAGTGTCCTCACAAACCAACAACAAAAGGCATCATCTCCACTAAGAAAAGACCCTTGTATGGAATATTCTCAGCTACTATTATTTAGACAATTTTCTATTAAACACGCAAAATAAATGCAATAGTAAAAAGGTTGTCTGTGTTTATTCCCCCTAAGCAACTTGTCTTAACCTCAAAATTTTTCATATTCACTGAATCTGGAACACATGGATGAAATATTTAATCTCTTTGAAAAATATTAATATAAAATTAAGATTTCCATAATGACAGGCCACCCAAACTTCATTCCTTGAAGAAACAATGAGAACAATTCTACACAGCTAGGGGTTGGCTGTACAATAAATGAGTGTAATAGATGCCTTTGCAACAGTGACATACTAGTAAGAAATATTTAATATGGTAATATTTTTAGCACGATTTCTTGGCTGCATTCAGCTGTAACGATGGTGACCAGCTCTCTTTGGTGCTTTGGTGTTCAGCAGTCAAATTTTATAAATAAGGATGATAGCAGGCACTGATTATGAAAAAAAATAAAAAGAAAAGGAGCATGAACAGAGTTTCTCTTGCAACATCACTGGATTAGGAATGGTGCTTCACCAAGTGGAGTAATTCCCTCACTCTTCACATGCCCACATTCCTGGAGATGTGTGTTTTAAACACATCATGGGGAAGACAGATGGCAGAGGATCTGGTTGGTGGTCTTATTTAACTTCCATGAACGTTTGGGCTTTTTTTTTTTTTTTTTTTTTTTACAAGTTTATCTTTGTCAAGAACTTAAATTAGAGTTTGCAGCATAAAGTACTTGGTAAAATGGATTTGATCCCTGGAGTATAAAGCTATGCATTTATATATAGCTATGTATTGCTATATTTGGGCTTTTTACAGAGGACTATACACACCATTTTGGTGGTCAGCTTTAGAATTTCACAGGGGCTTTTTAGACCCTGCACTCACAATTACAGAAGTTCCTCACACACTTAAATGCATTGCTTTCTTTATGCTAAATATAGTATTCACTGCAGTGAGTCATAAATACTTTAAGGTCTTTAATGTAGTTGTCCCTGCAGAAAATATGAACAAATCTGCAGGGAGAGTAAAGAATGTAAAATAAAGTGCTTTATAATTGACTTTATTTAAAAAGACATATAATATCATTTGATTAAAAAATCTAATTTAACTTTAATGTGTTGGTTTTGATTTTGTTTATTTCATCTACTAATCATAGAAATACAGAAATGCATGGACAGGAGCAACAACTCCCTTCTTGACAGGCTGTGCATTTAATACAGATTATGAAATTTGACTCTATTCTCTCTTCCTCACCTATGAGGTTCTTTGTCCTCTCAGAAGATACTTTCTTTTCATTTCATATTTGGTTTCCTATAGACTTTTCATTTTAATTCTTTTGTGAATAACATCAGTCATAAATCTGCTTATGTACACACCTTAACAGTTTTTCTTGTCTGGATGGTCTTTATGTAGGTGTTTATTTGCAGGTGCCTGATGTGTGCATATCAACATGTGTGCATAGTGCTATGCATGTTGTGATTCTTCAAACATTATTCATAAACATGTTTTTTCCTCACCAATATATAAGATATTGAATTTTCCTTTCTCTTTGGCAGATCCATATAGTTAAAGTGGGACAAGTTCAGAAAATCTGATACTTTTTTGCTGTATTGACCAGCAAAGTTCCCAAACTAATACCTATTCCAAATTTAAGCTATTGTACAGTCATTATTTACAAGTGAGACTGTAGACTAGACATACTTCTTGGACATTAATTGAAGTTATGAATTCATTAAATTCAGACATTACTTTCTAAAAAACATCCTTTGATTTAAATGTCTTAAATTCTCAATTCTGCATTTTAGTCCCATGGCGCAGGCTACTAAAATTTACTCAAATTCAGACACTTAACATTGTTGCAAACACTCTGGAAAACATTTAAGTAGACTAATCACTTTGAATTTCAATTTTAAAACATGCTTAGGTCCTGAGATCTGTGCCCCTATAACATGTCCAAAGACTTGACCATGTTGCAAAGCAAGATGATTCAAATCCTGGCTTCCAGATAAGACTATGAAGCATTTGTGAGCAAGTTTGTCTGTGTCTAGTCTCTGGTCACGTAGATATGGCCACCGTGGGCTTAATATAGAATGAAACTGTTCAAGCCAATGACTTGCTAATGCAAAATTTTTCTGTAGTAGTGAGAACAAGGCCTGGAACAAGGCCCCCACTCAGACAGGGTTCTCTTGCAGTTGCAATATTCATGCTGCCTCTTGCTAACACACCTTCTGCCTAAATCTTTGTTTATATATTGACTGAATCGGAAGAGTCGAGCAGTGTAGCACAGTCCAGAACTAAATTAATTTTGGTGTTTGGCATATACATCTTTAGAACTTTAAGATATCCTTTGAAACTTCTCAGAATAAAAAAAAAAATTAGAATTCAGCTCTGCCACTTCCTTGGGCCAACAATCCAGACACTGTATTAGTGTGCAAGAGAAGGCAAAACCTTTTTTGGCTTCATTCTAAGACAGAAACAGTAATCTACTTGTTTGAAAAGAGAAAAACTAGTGCTAAAGCCCATGGAGCTTAATTATAAATATAGCTTATACAAGTATCTATCACAGGTAGATATTAAAGGCTGAGAAAAAGAAAACTTCTTAGACATGTATTTTTATTTAGTTTTATTTTTTATACTCAATTATCTCATTAATTGGCAACCTTCTCCAAGAGCTGCTGTCACAGCTCCACACACTGAACAGTCTCTGTACACTGTAGTGAATCTGCCCAAATAATTTAACATTCTGAATTTAACTTTGAACTTATAACTCTTGGGTACTATGATACTGCCAAAGCGCTCTTCCAGTTGCATGCCAGGACATACAGAGTATTGAAATAATTCTATTGACAGTTGATAATAAAATGTATTTCAAGAGGGCATCATTACTTTCTATTTCAGCAGAATCTATATGAGAAAATCTAGCTTACACCTGTTTGTTTCATCATTTACACCAATTAACTGTTACAATTGGAAAAATCATGATTAACCTTCCAAAGTAATTCTGAAATTTTCTTTGGCTCATTGTCAAAAAAGCAGTGTATATTTCCTCTATTTTGCTCACTTTTACTCCCACTGGGCTTTACAGTGATAATGGCTTTGCCCAGTAGTGTCTAAAAACTGCAAAGAGAGCAATCCATGCATTACATGTTTTTAAAAGGCCAAAGTGTTTTCATCAGCAAATGAAAAGGAAGGGCAAAAGAGAGAGAGAAGGAGAGAAAGTGGCAAACAATTAAGCAGATTATGATTTAACAGGAAGACTTTCAAGACCAGATAATTTTCACATAAGATTCAGCAGAAGGATCTGAATTCCTTCAGAAAACAGATTGTTTCAAAAACAGTCTCCACCAGGTTGCCATCTGACCTCACTAAGCATGGTAAAGGGGCTAAGATAGGATGATGGAAAGAGCCTTTGTTCTCTATTTCCCAAACTATTCAGAACGGAGTGAATTTTTCTTGGAAGCTCTTAGATACTATGATAAAGGTTCTTATTAAGACATTATTATCTGGATCACCTAATTTGATATTTCTAATCTTACAATACTTTTGTCAAAATTGAAATAATTCGTTGTATGAATGGAATAATAAAACAATT